>CAUYPK010089685.1:0-36728 GCA_963574355.1 Loris lydekkerianus | reverse complement strand
GGAGCTGGAACATATTCTTCTTAGTAAAGTATCTCAAGAATGGAAGAAAAAGTATCCAATGTACTCAGCCCTACTATGAAACTAATTTATGGCTTTCACATGAAAGCTATAACCCAGTTATAACCTAAGAATAGGGGGAAGTAGGAAAGGGATGGGAGGGGAGGGAGGCAGAGAGAGGGTGATTGGTGGGATCACACCTGTGGTGCATCTTACAAGGGTATATGTGAAACTTAGTAAATGTACAATGTAAATGTCTTAACACAATAACTAAGAAAATGCCAAAAAACAAACAAACAACCCCAAAAACACAATAACTCAGAAAATGCAGGAAGGCCATGTTAAAAAAACAACAACAACAACAAAAAACACATACTAGAATGAGGAGACCGCTCACCTCCAGCATTCAGTATGTGACCTTCAACTGTGGCACATTCTTCCTGGAGCTCTAAAATAAGGGCTATAGGGAAAGGCCCCAGAGTTGCTTCTTATAGTCTCTTACCTGCATAGCACCATAGCTACAGTAGATATGGAATACATACAAGATGTATGTTACCCATGCCAAGAACTGCTTGGCAGGGAACACATATGAAACACTTTCCTTACACTGGATGGCAGTGAGGAATTAGGGATTGTAATCATAAATTCAGAGAGAAGAGAGCTTAGCTGGAGAGGGAGAGGGCAGGGAAATGGGATTCCCCATCAGGAGTGCCTAGTCCAGAAGTAACGAGGCTGGAAGGGTGTGCTCATTACAGAGATGTGAAGGAAGGAAGTTTTTCAAGGTAGAAGTCCATGAAATACCTATGGGAGTTTAGATTCCTATCTTATAAACTGGGAGACACTGGGAAAGAGCAATTTAAGGCAGCAGCCAGGGAAGAATGGCCTGGAGGTGCATCTGGGTGGTACCAGAGAAAGTAGGCAGAGGGACATTAGAAATAGAGTGATGGGTGAGAAGTCCAAAGAAAATTGGAGTGGGCATGCTGGTTTGGGACAGCTGCGTCATCTGCTTATATTCAGATAGGTATAACTTGGGATACCCAAATGGTACGATTCCCTCAGGTCACCGGAGCCAAAAACAATTACTCACAAACCTTAACATGTATATAATTAGTTCATCAATATCAGGCATATATTCAGAGAAGTGGGTCTCTAGAACTAAAATAATTGTCTGATGGGAAAACGATGACACATTTTTCCTACTCTTCTTGTCTACAGGAGCAACTTTCCTAACTCCACCCTTGTGCATCTGATATACCTCAGGTAAAGTGAAGTTGGATGAATTACTATAAGTGCATGAATGTTTCAAAAATTGTAAAGCACATACTCTCTGACCCAAGGATTGCATTTCTAAGAATTTATCCCATAGCACATGCATGACCCGCATAAAGACCCTTTACTGTTGTCTGTTTGTAATAGTAAATACTGGAAACCAGCTATCTGTTCAGCTCCAGAATACTGACGCTCTCCCTTAAAAGGACTTGTGCTCGTGGGGAGTAACTGCCAGGATAGATAAGGGGGAAAAAGCAGGCACAGAAAATGTATAATTATCATGTGTGTAAAATAAAGCATATCTGTGCTTTCATATGCATCCAGGAGACTGTTACATTTTAATCATATCTGTCTAATTATTTTCAATCAAGCCATGCTGTATTAGGTTTTCTTTTTTACTATAAAATGCCTTATTTCCCTATCAGTGGAAAACAGTCTTTCTAGGAACAAAGGGGTGTTCTTTTACAAAACAGAGGTATTTCCAACTTCTTCTCTTTGAAGGGGGTATTTTTTTGTGATACAAATTATAGATTAAATTACTGATGACAGTCCTCGGACTACACTGGCAAGGAGAATAAGGATGACAGAATAGACTTCAATTGACCATTAACAAAACTGGCCAACTGGTGGATTAACTTACTTTCCTTAATCCCAGTAACAAAAACCAGTCACTATCTCTAGCAAAAGAACATTATTTAGGGAGATGAAAGACCTCTCCACAGAGAAGACAGTGTTATGCTAGATTTTAAAAGGACACACAACCAAAATGGTTAAAATCAGTTTGGAAACATAACCTATTTGGAGCACTAAAATGTTCTGCCAAATCAAATGTGCAGAACTTCACTTTTATTTAATAATCCTAATTGCTCAGAATATCAGAATGTGTTTTTAAAATTTTAATCATGACTCCACCTCCCAAAAGGAATGAAATAAAGCATTCACTTAAATAACTCAATTTTAAAAGAAGATACTAAAGATATATAAATGTAGCTCATGGTCTGAAGGACTCTGTGCTTAAATCTCATGGCCAGAGAAAATAACTGGGCTCAAATCCTATGTGTGATCTTGGTCACATTATTAATCCTTATTATACTTCAATTTTCTCATCTTTACAATGGGTCCAAGAATTTCTTCCACCTACAATTGCTGTAATTAAAGAGATAATAAACAGGAATGCCGAAAAGAAAAACTGAGGTGTAATAAAGGCTTTTTGATTGGTAGCAATTCTTGTTATTTACCATGACGATTATTATTAATCCTACTAAAGCATGGATAGCCATCTCAATTTCGTTTTTTAGCTTGAGTTTTTAAAGTGGGATGATGTTGAATTGTGCAGTCTTTCCTCCTAAATTATTTCACATTCTCTACTTCTGTGCAGTACTCCTTTAAAGATGCTGTTATCAATTATTAGATCCTTTCTCTCAACTCAGGCTCAGGTTCTGCTGCTTAAATAGTTAACCTCAGAAGGTTAGACAAAAATTCTCTTTTGATAAAGTTAGAGATAAGAAAGGAATGTCCAATCTGTCACTCTAGTAGATTGATAACATCTGAATCTGAAATAATTGCACGTTTTACACACACAGAGGCAGGTGTCAAGGTGCAAAGAGTTTGTTCACATCAACTATTTTTGGACTCACTACATAAAGTCACCCACAAAATCAAATTTGATAGCTGGGAGGACCTGCACCTCTGAGCAGTGTGGAACTGAAGAGCAGCCTGCTCCTAGAGGAAGAAAGTCCTCCCAGCTATCAAGAAGGTCCTCCCAGCCTGTTTCACGCTGTGGCCAAGGATCACACTGCTCAGAGGCACAAACCAATTCTGTGCTCCAGAGTTCGTCCCAGGAAGAAAACTTGAGTTTGGCTTCTCACCGAAAGTTGTTTAAAGTGCCAGGATACAGTTTGCGGGATGTTAATTTAGAGTGGGAAAGATTTTATTTTATACAGACAGCCCAGAAGATTAACAGATAGACCCAATGAAATAGTGGTTGGCAGCCAGTGAAGGAGAAGCCAGAAGTAATGCTTTCATGGAAGATGCTGCTTCCATCAAGCACTAGAGGACCTGTGGGCTTCCACCAGCACTGAGCACACGCAGGCAAGCTGTGATCTGGGACATCCGTGAAATCATCTATTATTTACAGAATTAAAGTCATCTCCTATGCTCTTACTGGAATTCAGAGGTATTGGATGTGAATTAAGCTCAATGTTGTGTCTATGATCTGGTGACTTTACGTGCTATTTCTGGTGTATTCTAGAAGAGCTAAGTTTCGATTACAAGCATTCCTATGAGTATGTATGTGGGGAAATTATGCTTTCGGTTTATCTCATAAAATAAGAGATTGTTCTTCGATGCAAGAAACATTTATGGAGTAGAGTTGTGTTGAAGACAGAGTCCCAAAGAACAAACCAAGAAGAATAAGATCCCTACCTCTCCTTAGCTCACTGAAACCAGGCACATACAAAAATAACAACAGTAACTACCATTTGTTGTATACTTTATACATATCAGGCTTTGTTTTATGGGAGTTATGTAACTAATCAACTAAATCTAATCTTCAAAATAGTCCAAGGAGCTAAGTGCTATTCCCACTTACAGACAAGGAAAGAGAAATTGAAGGGTTAAGTAGCTTGTTCAAAGTCACTGACTAGGTGAGCAGCAGAACCATCATTCAAATCCAGGGTGTCTCACTCGAGAATCCAAGCTATTTACCATTACAGCTTCTCTAGTCAAAGCAAGTTCTCCTATAATTGAGCTCTTAAAAAAGAGAGAATAGAAATTTTGAAATGAATAGAACAATGACAGAAAGGCATTGGGGCAGAGAAAGAGTGCTGGGCATGGTCAAAGGAAAAGTGAGCAGACGAATGCCTCTGAGCGTAAGACGTGGGTGTGGGAGAAAGAAGGGTTTGTAGCCAGACTGTGAAGACTCTAAGTGCAAGTCTATGGAAAAGTGGTCCTCTCCTTTAAAGAAAGCTTTTGCTAAGAGCAAAGATAGAATTATACTTGCAGGGATTGAGAAGAATATGATGAAGTGCAGTGAGCAAACTGGGAGCCAAGAGACTTAGAGTCAGGCCCACTCCCTTTCCCTGTGCCCTGAGGGAGGCAATTGCCAACCTCATGGTAAAAAAGAGGCATCAAACCCTTGAGGGCAGGTGTTTATCTTGCAGGTCAGCTCAGAACAACAGGCAGAGGCTTTTTGAAGGATGTCTGAAAGGTTCTCAGGCTGTGTTCAGCCTCAGGTAACAAGGTTTGAATCACCTGGTAACGTCTGACATGGGTGCGGGATAGGATGGGAGGGGACACGGGGACTGGCACGAGTCAGGCACATGTGCTGTTTTGGTTGGCAGCTACTCTGCAGAGCCTTCCTTTCTGCTCCACCCGTGGCCTTGAGCTTGTGCACACTCCCTATTTATTGAAGTTTAGTCTGCACACATGCAGAGTCTGTTTCAGAGAAATAACACTTGTTTAAATGACATAGTTATGAGAACGCTGAGGATTAAGACAAAGCAAATGCGACAAGCACCACCTGGGGCCACTCACCTTTTTGGCTCCTTGCTCTTCTTCCACACCATCTCCTATAACAACATACACTACTTTTCTCCCAAACCTTTGGATTATCCTTTCAAAACAGCTTTCTTTTCCTAATGAATAAAAATAAATTATAGAAGATGTTAAGTTTGGATAACACAGTGTGACAGCACTTGAGCTTTTTATATAAAACGCTTTGTTCATGCTCTGAGTCCACCCTATCCCACTTGTGCACCTAGGATCGTGTCTTTATGCCACTTGGTTGACACGCAGAATGGCACAAAAAATTGAAAACTGTAAATTATGGGCAGTGTCCCGTCCTGTCCCGTAGAAATTGGCATTTTAGATACTCTTTTTCCAAGGGCTCGTTTACTACTAAAAAGTAGTCATCTAGCTGATCACAGTATAGCACGTAGAAGAAAAAGGGGTATTTTTCAGGACTACTTTTTTTCCTATAAGCTCAGTCGAAACAAAGGCATGCAATTCTAGCAACATGTTTTAACTTGATTTAAAAAATATCTCATTATATATCGAACTCTAATATCTAATCCAAAGACCACTGAGAATGATAAAATCACTGGATTTGGCTTTGTGATGGCCTTTGACAAACCTGCACTGGGATTAGTTCGTCCTTTCGTTGGCCAGCTAAATTAAAGACCTGCACAGCCT
The DNA here is from genome assembly GCA_963574355.1 of Loris lydekkerianus. Lineage (NCBI taxonomy): Eukaryota > Metazoa > Chordata > Mammalia > Primates > Lorisidae > Loris > Loris lydekkerianus. Next base: position 31,271 of record CAUYPK010089685.1, on the reverse strand, counting down.
AATGTGCTTCCATGAAATATTCTCATAAAACTCCTTCTGAAATAAATGTCAGGTAATTTGGGTACTGCCATGAGATCACGGCTGCCTTACCCAGACTGCTAATTGTTCAATGAAGCACTTCCTTGGAGGAAAAGTGGGATAAAGGTAATCGAATACCTTTATCTGTCTATTATCTTTCCCATGGCATGACTGAGTTTGGGCTCCTGTGGCGGCTACACTGTCAGCACATCCCTGCAGGTAATGCAGGCATTGTTTCTTCTTAGAGAAGAAAATGGTGTTCCAAGGCTCGGGCTGCCAATAGGGTCATTTAATGGACAATGGGACAGTTTATAGTTTTCCAATGTGAATGGCTGAGCCGAGGCCTGCACCTCTTTCAAATAAGGATCAGATATACTCATGAACAAATTGCTTGTTTGCTTAAACAAATGTCTGCTTTATATTTGTATTTTGTGCTAAAATCTCTAGTTTGCATCTGACAGAATGAAATAGAGCTAGCCCTATTCAAAGGATGCAATTTCAATGCTGCTTTCGTTGCTCACTAAACTGTGAAATAGTGAATCACTTCAAGAAACAAATACAAAGTATAGTCTTCATCACTGTAAATATATACAACCAAAAACATAGATGTCACAAAACCTTTTTACCTCCTAACAGGGAAATGCTTATGCAAAGTTTCTCTTTTTTTGAAAAATGAAGGTAAACAATGTTATTTAAAGAAGAAGTGGTGGTGGACAAAAAATGGTCTTGCTTCCTATCTTCTGTTGGCATCACTGTAAATTTGGGGTCATGCAGAAATTTTTCACCATGAAGATTATGAAAATGAAGATTATTTGAGAAGTTAATTAAAAGTCTTATAAAAAATATTCATTTTGATGAATTAATTTCGTCTGAAAGAGCATCAGAACTCTGCTAAATGAGAGACCAGCCATCTTCTCCTATGACTTTGGCATTTTGCCTACAATGAAAATTACTGGGTTTTCTGCACTGATCTCGACATGTATCATCTTTGGTGGCAAAATTTTTAAAAAATGTTAGGAAGTTCAATGTCTATTTTTCTCATTAAAATATCTTAGAAAAGTGAGATCCTACCATCGTTTTGAGATAAGTTTGTAATACCACACTTATTTTTTATTCTGTTCTGGAAAAATAAAGCCAAATGTTTGAAACAAAATGCCCATTTAAGAAAAACTTGATCCGGCTGGGTGCAATGGCGCATGCCTGTGATCCTACCACTTTTGAGTTGTTACTCCAGAACAGGAGTTTGAGACCAGCCTGGGCAATACTGAGTCCCCATCTGTACAAAAAATAGAAAAATTAACTGACACGGTGGTGTGCTGCTATAGTCTCAGCTACTCAGAGGCTGAGGCAGGATTGCTTGAGCCTAGTAGTTTGAGGCTGCAGTGACCTAGGATAACCGCACTGCACTTTAACCCAAGCAACAGAGCAAGACCCTGTCTCAAAAAAAAACAAAACAACCCTCCTCCCCCCCCCCCCAAACCTCCTCACCGGATTGTTACTATACTTTCCTACTATATTTCCACTTCTAAATCATTCGGGCTTAAACCTCCATGCACACGACATGTGCTATTACTTGTACTTTCCTGCTAAGTTAAAACACTGCCCCTTCGGTACTGCATGCCTCTTTGGAATTTGTACCACCTTTCACAGGCTGGCAAACCTTTACCGTGATCCCTGTTTACAAAATAATCCAGCCATGTAGTAGGAAAACGTGTACTAATCATGGCTGGATACTTTCTGGACAGCCCTCGTAATTCCTCTTCCTTAATATAGCTGAAAATAGGATTAACACATGATTTAATGCTAACCGATTGCTATTTTTATGGAACATGAGAGCATATAAAACATTCTGGTTGTGATGTGCTAGTGGGAATCCTGTTCTATTTGGTATATTCCTTTCCTTTTATAAATGTTTTCTACAATTCTGTTCTTGGCCCTTCTCAAGAAGCTTCATTCATTCTCAAACTCTTTCTAGCTGAAAGGTCTACCTGAATATCCCACAGGCTCTTCAAATTCAACACTGATATGATCAAACTTGCTTTCCCTATCTGTTCATTGTGCCTCTACTGACCCAGGTGCCTAAAAGAAACCTCTGTGGCAGCCTTCCTCAAAATAAGTGGCCATCTATTCATCCCTTTCATTCAACAAACATTTATTGAGGATGCCCTGTGTGCGCACTGGGTGCTGCAGCTACTGTGATGAGCAAGAGAGACAAACCCAGTCCTCAAAAATGCTGCAGTCTAGGAAGTCATACTATGAACAAATTATTATACAACGTTGATCCTTGAGTGATCAGTAAATACTTTAATGGAGAGAAGCAGGAGGACTAAACGTGCAGACACATGGAAGGGACCCCATTTTTTGCCCTTTTTGTTTAGATGGGATTGAGCACCCAGAGACAGCCACCTTCCTAACCCGCAGGATGCTCGTCCATCTTCTCCTGGGCTAAGACAACACTCATCTCCTTAGCTGACGTGCAAGGCCACGGTTACTAAACCCAAGTCTACCTCTGTGAGCACTGCACACTGGACTCCGGGGGCCACTCACTACTCCCTCAGCAGGAAAACCATTTTAATGTCTCTGTCCCTTTGTTCTCACAGGCCCTCTACCTGGTAAACTCTCCTCTGCCCTTCCCTACCCAGCTCAAATGTCCTTTTTCCCTTTGGCTTTCACTGACTCTTGCCCTCTGTCTCCTCCCAGGTGGGAGTGAAGCTTCTCAGCCCTAAGCATGTCTAGGCAATTAGCAGCAGGAGCCTCAGAGGCATGGAAAGGGGTCTGGACCTTGGAATCAGAGAGACCCTTAACTTTGTTAGACAATTGCTTTGAGCAATTTACTTAATCACTGAGCTTTAGTTTCCTCAAGTGTAACTTGGAAAGACTGTGAAGGTCGTAAAATACTCAGTACAGTTCTGGGCATTTAGAAGGTAACTGGTAAATGCTCAGGTAATATTCCTCTGTCATACTGGATTGCATGAGATGCCTGCTTCCCCTGGGAAAAAGAGTACCGGCTTCCTTTTATCCCTTTTATTCTGGCTTGGTTTATAGTTAAAGACCAAATTCCATATTGGTCTTTTCCCCCAGTTACATTTCCTTTATGCTGCAGAAGCTTACTTTTTTTACATCTCCACAATAGTGAGAACTCAATTGTTCTCACTAACTCATAAACATACAGAATTAACAAACATTTCATTGAAAATGTTATGATTTCAGCTTCACGGATTATGCTTTTGATTTCTCTTGATGACTAAAGCCAATTTTTGCAAATTGGTTAAATTATTCTTCTGGTTTTCCAACAAAAAGAGTCTCATTTGTTGCTTTTCATGCTAGTAGCTTGAAGGAGAAAGGTGGCTTTAAAAAAAAACAACAACAACAAAACACAGCTCACCTATTTTAGTTGCACTGTAAATATTTTCTATTGGAAATACAACTCCTAATCCATACAGCAGGACTTTTGCCAGCGCTGGGATAAGCTGAGTAGTTGTTACTAAAATATTCACACAGTTCGTCCTATGAGAACAGGAAGAAGAAAAACTGTTGAAAAATAAATCTCCCAAATGAGCGAGCATGAGCAGTGCCCACGTCCCCGCTGGGCCCCGTGGACAGCCTCACCGGGAGTGGATAAGCGAGAGTGCTTTCAGGGCCAGTGTCAACCAGGAGTCTGTCAGGGCTTCGATCTCCGCCCTCAACTGCAGCCAGGCTTCCCTCTTGGCCGGACCGAGCAGACCTGAGGATTTACAAGCGTGGGATGAACTCCTTCCTTACCAACACTTCAGCTTCACAGTGCACAAAGTATTTTTCACATCCTATCATTCAGTGGGCAAGTATTTAATATTATAGGAAACATCTATTGATTTTTGCATTCCCTGCATCCTTTCTTCTGGTTATAGAAGTCATTTCTTCCTTTATGGGGAGCCTACTCTTCCCCATTTCTCTAACTCTGTAATTTGGCCAGAGCAAATCCCAGCTTCTGGCTCCCAGGGTAGGCTCAGAGCCTTAACTTTGCCAGTGAAAGTCAGTCTTGGAACTTTGGCTGAATCTGTTGGGCAAGCTGTCTCCCCTGCTTCCTCTCCCCACAAAGGTGCTAAACTGGTAAGATATTAACCTGGATCTCCTGGTGGTCACTGTACCACTTGGGAAGGACAGACCTGGCATGACTCCTACTTCAAGGATGGCAAAGGTTCTCTTGACACCTCATTTCAGCATCTGGAAACAGCCCTGCTCCATCTAGGGACCAATATCACCCCCTAAGCTTTTCATTATTAAGTCAATTTAGTTCCTGTTTATGCTAAAGCCATCTTGAATCACAATCCAAACATCCAAACTCATACAAGCATCTACCAAGTAGAAGACGCTTAGCAACTCACAGGTAAGTATCTATGAGTTGGGCTAGGTTTGCTAATCTCACTTCCCTGGGAGGACAAGTACATGTCAGAGAGATTAAGAAACTTGCCTCAGGTCCTACCAGCAGGCAGAAGAGACTACCCAGGGCAGCTGGCTCTAGTCTAATAAATCACAGAATAATGGCCAGTCAGATGAAACTGCCCTGAAAAGCTATTATATCCAACAATGGTGTGAAACAGATGCAGATAGTACTTTTAGAATTGTACCTAGACTGTCTTAACTAACCCAGTGAAATACTGGTGGTAGTCACTTGCCTCCAACATTATTTTTGTAGGTGTTGTAGATCTCTTTTACCCGTCTGTAGCGGAAGGCCAACTTTCTCATCCAGTCCACGCCGCCCCGAACACCAGTTGCCAAACATAAATTAGCACTGGTTGCTGCAGCAGGAAAGCCATCTGTCCCAAAGTTATACGTGCTATTTAGATGCAAGAAAAGCCCAAAGTTAACCAAATAGAAAGTTCATCTACATGAGATGAGCAATTCCACTCTAATAGGGAGACTGGGCCTCAGCGTTTCAATGAGCTCACCTTAGGTCTTGTCCGTTATCATCTGAAGAAACATCGTCTATATGAACTTGGTCACATTCCTAAAATGCAATCAAAATGACACATGTCAATTGTTAAGAAAACCACACATACCTATTTTTAAAAACACCTTAATTGGAGGGTTTTTCAACTATGTCAATCAGTAGGTGGCAGTCTTGTTAAATTGACGTTTTTACCTACTTGGGCTCCTCTTCCACTGTAGGAAGCAAGCTGTGTCATTAAGGACTACTGTGATTCAGCTTCAGAAAACACGTTTTTGTGTTTAGAAAGAAAAGTGATTGAAAACAATTAGCATATGTGTTCCATAAACCTCAGGTACCCTAAGACATCACGCTGCTCAAAGCTGATTCAGTCAGTGCCTAAGCATAACTGAAACCAGACATTTCAGTAAATGTAACATGCTAGAAAAATTAAACCTGATGCTAACTGCCAATGAAATTATGACCTTTGATTGCTGCTGAGCCACACACCAACACAGCCCCAGGCCAGTGTGCCGAGGAGCCCAGACGGAAAATCTGTTACTGGTTTGCCGTTTATTTGAGAGATGTAAGTTTTATTTTGTGTGTGTGTGTGTGTGTGTGTACACACATGTATGGGATAAAAACAAAACAAACATAGGAGACTTCAAATCCTAAATAAAAATAACCAAGCCATTTGTATTTTTTTTACTACTTACACTCTGTGTTTTTTTCTGTTTTACTATTATTATATATTCATCTTACATAGTGGATTTATGAGGGGATTATAGCATTATGTTATTTTGAACAGACCTGATTTTTAAATCCTAAAGAGTGTGTAAACTTTTAACTATCCAGGACAGGAGGCTGCAGCTTTATGGGACTGAGTTAATGCGCATGCAACTATCTTCCTGGCACACCACACACCTCACCACCATATCCCAGCCCTGAGCATAGCTACGGAAAGCCACAGGCCCTCAATGAACATTTGTTGAATGAAGGTATACTAATTTGGACACAGACAAGGTCTCCTACGAGTAACACACACTTGGCTTTCATATTTCATCCATGTTCCTCTCTCTGCAGTCGGGTTCCAAATACCCCAGAGGCCTTTATTGTACTTATTTTCATTAAAGTTTTAATTTAAAAATGTTATTAAAGAAATTTCCAGGCATATGTCCTCTATTTTAAAAGGTTCTTCTTGGCTAAAGCTCTGGTCATGTTTCAGATATAGTTAATTTTATAAAATCAGCCTATCTCTGCAGCACTTAGCATTCAGCTTTGTAACAGAGATGACGTGTGTGCAAAGTGCGGCAGGAATGGACGGTGTATTTTTATGTTGCTGGTTCCTTCTGAACAAATTCTTCTCTCTCCATGGATTTGTGAGGAAGGGAGCAGGAGATAGACGTGGAAAGAAACTCAAACCAGCTGTTCCTTAACAGAATTAAAATTGTGACCCCCCCAACCTCTTCTCTAAAGCATCTATTTTCCAGGCAGCCCTCTCCCAGCGAGCAGCAAGTTCCAAGGAGGAAAAGACTTTGACCTTGTAACCTTCCCCTGCTCTCCTGAGGTACATAACCTCAGATAAGAGAAAAGGAAAAGCCAGTCTAGGAGCCTTCACATGCTGCCTGTGAATTTAACATTTTAAAAACAGGTCATTCTTAGAAAACATGATTGGGAATTTCTCAGCGTTCTTAATTTAATTTTATTTTAGATGATGCATGATAGTTGTGTTTTCAACAACATACTTACTCAAGGTTTAAAGACTTACTAAACCATAAGCAGAAATGTCTTATACCTATCTAACCAAAATGCAATTTTTATGTTGCTGGTAAACCACTTTTTTAGAATGTGTGGTTAGTCTATAGCATTCCCCCCCACCAAAAAAAAAAAAAAAAAAAAAAAAAAAAAGCATCATAGTGCCACAATGCAGAAATTTTGTATCTTGGGAGAAGGAACAGAAAGGGGGGAGTTGAGGGACTCATAGAAGAGGAAAAGATAAGTTAAAAAGAATTTAATTCAAGGGATCAAAGCTGACCAAGAATTCCCGTGAAGGCCAGAAGAATTCTTTGGAAAAGCAGAGTGCTAAGGTGCTTTTCTTAAACTAATTTAGTTGAAAATCTCAGTTACTGGCAGAGAAGTCCGTTATCTTCTAAGGACTGTTAAATACTCCATTGTTCCCATCATGCTTCGACATCCTGTATTTGTTTTTTCCTGCTAGCTTCATTTAAAACTTTTTGTGCCCAGCCCCTCATTTGAGTATCATTCCATCTCTAGGTGAGCTCTAATTAAGTGTCAACACCTCCAAGCTTTACCTGCAGATGGCAAACCCACAGTGACTTGCTTAAAGCTAAGTTTGGTGTAGTGGCACCAAGGAAATCCTCATTCTTTAACAGGAGAACTTTCGTAGAGTGATTTTAATGAAAAGAGATTCAAAATTACGGCATTTAAAAAAGGGTCTCATGAGCACATTTAGGAATAAAAAAGCATTGAAACATCACGTAAGAATATTTATAGTATCATTGGTTCTTTCAGTTAATGGACAACAGAAAAACTCTATATTGCACAAACTTCAAATAGGTAAAGTACATATTGAGGATTCATTACTTTGTGAGTTTATAAAGGATGATATAAATGTCTTGGGGAGTATGCTTTATAAAAAATTTCAATGAGAAGCTGTAATAGTATTACTTCGATGTTTACCAAACTTTGATTCTTAAAAGCATGCAGCCTGCTCTGCCTCCCAGCGGAGCTGCCTCGCCTGCTGACTTGGTGGCCGCCTTCTTCAGCTATCCCACGGAGGAAGACAGGACCTTTCTTTCTCCCATTTTCTCAGCAGGCATTCAGCTTTTTATCTTCTTAAGAGCCAAATTTTAGGTTCTCCTTTTTGCCTTCTGGGCTTGGTTGTTTTTTAGCTTCTAAATTTGTTTTAAACCCAGACAAGGAAATAACTGGGGGTGTGAGGACTGATTTAAGAGCCTGTGACTTCAGGCAGAAGGGGCTCTGGCCTCACTAAAACATTACCAGCAACAAAGTTTAAAGCCCCACTAAAGGAATCCATGGACAAGAAACACACACACAAAATGGGAGATTTTAATGTATTTCTTGGTGGCAAATACCTATCTCTAAAAACCCTAATCTGGTACTCAATATACAGAGTGCAGAACGTAGGGCATTCCATGTTCCAAAAACAGACTAAATATGCTGAAAATGTACCTTTGAAGTAAACTTCCAAAATGCATATGCTAAGTTCAAGGTGTTGCAATCACTTACTGAACCGAGTCTTGGAACAGCATTCACACATCTCGGGGCCAGCAGTAGTTGCAGTAAGGAGCAGTGTGGCAGGGCTGGAGATGCCCGAGGGACCCCTGGGACTTCAGTGGGGGCACAGGTAGTGGTTCCAAGGACAGGAGTTAGATTGTGCAGTCACACCAAGCCGAGCTAACGGGTGCCTTAGCTCAGACAAGTGGTAGGTCATTTGCTCTGGGTTATTTATTAAGATGCTTCTGTGTACTGTTCTAGATGCCAAAGACACAGCATCAAACTCAGGAAACAAAAGTCCTTACTGACTTGGAACTAATGAACATTCCAGTTGGGGAGACACAAGGCAAGTAGAAAATATGCAAACTGTACACTATGTTAGATGATGATAATTGGTAAGTAGAAAAAGATACAGCAAAAGGAAAAAAATGCCCCAAACTTAATAAAGTTACTGTTTTTTATAAAAACCAAAGGAAAAAAAAATGCAGTGCCAAATGGGGTCTGGGGAAAGAGCCTTCCAGACAAAGGAAAGAGCAAGTTCAAAGGCCCTGAAGGAGATTCCAGGATCAGGGAGCCAGGTGAAGAGTTCCAGGGCTTACAGGCCACAGCCTGGAGCAAGCCTTTACTCAGGAAGCAGGGGACAAGTGGCCACTCCCTGCCTTCGGGAGACTTACACCATTTAGCAGGAAGAAAGAGAAGTTGATTCATTAGCTATATATGTAACAAATTAATTACAATTGTGGTAAATGCAGCAGAAACTCCCTGGGATCCAAAAGAACCCTCCTGCTGAAAGGCTTGATGCTATTCAGCCCACAAGGCTGCAGAGGTCTGAAGAACTGAGATTATGTTCTGCTGGATCAGGGAAGGACAGCATGGTCTACTGTTGGTCCTTGAGGCTTTGGGATTGACGCACACCAATAAACAGATAAATGGTGGTTCACAGTCCTTGAGCTGTGGTGACAGAAACAGACCCTTTTCTGGTCCCAGATAGTCCATGCTGGGCCTCCTCTACCTTCCAAAGGCTGTGGGGTGGGGGACGGAGGGCAAGCCCTTGTTCACAGACGGAATTTACAGATGTACAGGAACTCAGGCCTCAGAAAAGAAAGAAGCCTTTTGAAGACATTGTTTCCTGTGCCCCCAAATCACTGATGTAATTTGGTATGACAACTGGAAAGGGATCAAGATGTAGAAAAAAATTATCTTTTATTACTGGCTTTTGGAAGGGATGTCAAAATTGGCACCATTTTTGCATAATGTAACAAGGGATGTCAAAATTGGCACATTTTTGCATAATGTAACAAGTCAATAATAGTAGGGCAATACATGAGCAATATTTTAATTTAACCAATCATCACATGTACACCACATAGCACTAAATAGATTCTGGAAAAATTGAAGCCAGTGCAAGGCTTCCCTTAAAAATTTTGCAATTAATTACCAAGCTTAGATATCACTCAAGCACCTGGCCCGCCATCCCCATTCTGAGGCTGGTCTCTCCCTTTTCAAAAGTCCTAGGGCACAAGAGTTGCACCGCCCCTGGATACTCAATTCCCACAGTGTCATGTGTTGGCACTTTGCGTTCCTGTGGACCAATGATTTTCAAACGGTGTGCCATGAAAGGATACGGTGTGCCGTGAAAGGATACGGTGTGCCGTGAAAGGATCTGAGGTGTGCTATGAAAATTTTTAAAGATCATTATTTTTGAATGAAGTTCAAAGTATATTCTTCTTTTACTCTTTTCCGATCAACATAATTTAAGTGTGCCTTGGAAGTTTAACTACAGGTTCAAGTGTGTTGCGAGATAAAAAAGGTCAAAAAAAGACTATGGAGTGTGTTCTTCCTTTGTCCAAAGCAATGGCAAACTACCTCAGTGAAGGGCATTTCTTAAACTTCTGGTGGAGTTTTTGCAGAGGTAGGCACTGGTCACTCTCACACAGACTCCTAATGTTGAGTTGAATTTATGGTGGAAATGCGATAGTATTTAATGTTATAATCCATTTTACAGGTATGAAAAATGAATACTCAGAGAAGTTCAACACTGTAAGATAAATGCTGAAACACTCCGTCTTTGATCCTCGATTCACTGTTTTTTCCCAGGCTCCTCAATTTCACACAGTATAGACAACGGTTCACTGTCGGTGGTGGCCATGACCTAGGTCCTTTGGGGCTTCTCAGTTGTTTTGAGCTTAAGGGACCCCAGCTCTGAAACAACCTCCCCTTTGTTTGCCTCCCTCCTACCTGTGCCCAGCGTCTGTGATCATGGCCCCCTCTCCCTGCCTGGCAGGGAATGTGGGTCCTCCATCCTTTAGCACAAGCCCCAACCCTTCACGTACACCAGGTCTTTAAATGATTGGTACGTCAGAGGGACATGGTTCCTGAAGCAGAGCCATTGTGGTAATGGGGTCTTTGCCAGCAGTGGAAGGGCCAGTGTGCAACTGTAGACAGCGAGAGCAGAGGTTCCAGCATGCCACACTGACATGATGTGCCCCAAGGAGGAGGTTTGAGGCCCAGGAACGTGGATTAGGCCACCGTCACAGCAGGGGGAGCTGAATGAGGGCAGATGGCAACGGTCAGAGGTACGGTGTGGGGCCCACAGCGACTAGCCTGCAAACCTCTGTTCCAACGTGACAGGCCCCTGAAATCGTCTTCAGCACATGCCACAAACCAAATATCAGAGTTTGCCCTCGCCTGGCACCCCTTTATGTGACATGGCCAGTGCTTCACAGAGGAGTAAAATAAATAAATTAGCAAGCTTCAGTCACTGCCAGCCCTTGGCTCACAGACATCTATGCACTCCTGGAGCTGATAAAGTGCGCACACGATGGCTGGGGAAGGCTGCCAGCACATGAAGCAGGGAGAGCCGGTGCTGGTGCAGGGAACAGGCAGGCAGCCACGTGGGGCACGGCCTCGCAGCCATGTGGTGAACGCACACTTGCTTTTAGAACTCTGGTTGCACTGTTATTTTACCTTTTTGGTCCCTTCTGCCATTATTCTTGGCATTGACACTCGAGCTGACCTTTTTCTGATCCATCATCATCTCTGGCCTTCTAGGGCTGGACCACAGACATGTTCTCTTGGACCCAGCCCCAGGAATAACTCACATTTTGCACAGGGGCTCATATGCAAAATATTAAGTTATGGCAGAATTTTTCTGCAAATATTTATTCTGCTTTGATACTGTAGTGGCTGTACTTTCCCCCCAAGCCTTTCACTTGTACCATAATTATGTAAAAATACACCATACAATTCAAGTTAGTTTAGGAAAATAAAAAGAATTAAGACAGTTACAATGAGTCTTATTATCTTCGCCAAGCAGAGTGACGTAACAGCCAGGGCACTGATGCTCTCTACCTCTGAACACGAAACTAGAATCACAAACTCAGAGAAAACCTGCAGTCTTTGAATAAACAGAGACTCTGAGGCGACTCTGCGGCAGTTTGCACATTATGAAAAGGATCAATATGAAAAAGTTACAGCATGCCTTTGGAGAAGTTAAATTATATGAGCCTAAATTCTGCTGATCGAGGCTGCATGTGCTCCACGTTCCAAATTTACCATGAGAAAACTAACACCATACTGCCAACTAATTGTTTCAATACTTTCCTTTACAAAGTAAAAATGGAAGGAAAAAAAAGTCAGAAGGGAACCAGCTATTTTCGCTGTGTCTTTACATCACTGTGCCTATTGAGACCAGCTGGAGTTGGCCAAGGATGGGGCAATGATGGTTGGGTTCTTTGTCCCCTCTTCTCTGTCATTAAGCAATCACACCCACGGCTCTGATCTCCTGATTGTACAACACAAACACTTGCTTGATACCTTTGACATCAACAAGTTACCAAAAAGAAATGTTCCTCTTATTTCCAAACATGAAAAGGTTTATATGTAGTACAGGGTAGTTTTAGTACTTGAGACACACACGCACACAAAAATTCAAAGCTTAATTTTGACAACTGATCAGCAATACTTACAAAAAAAGAGGCAGATCCCTTTGCCCACCTACCCACACTACAATCATTTCCCCAGAAAACGTAAATTGTACCGATGGCCTTACTGGGTGACCAGGGTTTGGGTGACAGAAGTTTTATAAAGGAGTTATAAAACTCCCATGGGGGGTTTTGGAAATAACTCTGGACTCTCTAGGTATTTGATAATTTCTTTGCAAAAATAAGGTAAAAGGGGGCATACTTTTACCTACTAAATCATAGCTACTCTATGATTTGGAAGTTTGAAGGAGGGGGAGGAGTGGCCACAGAATAAGCCAATAGCTGGGAAAGATGGGAATAGCTCTGCTTCTAATCAACTGACAATTAGATTTGGAATGTCCAGTCCGGCCTCTGTGGTTAAGAAATTCTGTCCATGAGTTAGTAAATTTGAAGAAACCAGGTTTTTACTTGCATATTTCTTTCAAAAAAGGAGAATGCCCAACTGATATGCTGTGCACGTACTTACTGCTGTGGAATAACCTGGTTCCCATGTGTTTTCTGAAGACGTAGTCAAGCCGCCAATGCAGGTTCAAACAGATGCAATGGGGCCCTTAGGTGCTGCCAGACACCCTCTGCAGAGCCTTGAAGGCTCGCTGCAAGCCTGGGGGACGGGACGGGTTTGCCCTGCAGCTTCTCCCCAGTGACACTCTGGCAGGAACTACCATTTTGGTCTGGGGGCTCTTGGGGACCTAGTTCCCTTGCTATGCCACCACACTGCTGCCTCGCAGAACAACAGGGTGCAGATTACCTTTGCCTAAGGCAGAAGATGATGAAGAACGAAAAGAGTTTGGAAATTGGCCCCCTTTAGTGTGATCGTTTTGGGAAGTGCAAGTTAAGGCATTAAGACACGCCTGGGCAAATGTATCTTTAAATTCCCACTATAAACTACCTACTAAGCACACCACTGGCACCAACACATAGGACTTTAAGTCAATATTTAAATATCTGTGTCTGTTATGATAGGAACGAGATGATAACTATATAAGCCAATGAGAAAAGAAAAAACAGAACGTCAAATCTCAGAAACGGACATCTATTTCTGAGAGCTGGAAATAAGATGCAACTTGTGGAGACACTGCTTTTACAAACAAAAACGGTGTTTTAATGTACTATTTAATGTTATAATACCCTTTAGACATTCTCTAAGTGAGAGTTTACCTGAATTATGTGTACATTAACTAGGAGATCTAAGTGCTTGCATTAGAACCCAAGATTTGAATTACAGCAGTTTCAAGAAAGGTAATAATATATTAGCTATTTTGATCTTATTCTATTTATACTAATATTTAGGAGACATTTAGAAGGTAAAGTCTTTACTGAGAGTGCTGCAGACAGTACATCAAGGCCAAAGATAAATTGAAGTGCTTAAGATCACGAAGTAAAAGTTTCTAGGACTCCTAAACTTAGTATTGTATTAATCACTAAAGAAAGCATGAAAATGTTTTTCAGAGGTTAAGTATTTTCCTACACTATAAATTTCTCTTAAAATGTGCTAATTAAAAAATAAGACATCATGATAATATCATTTTAGCATGTGGCTTACAGAATCCCAAAGGAATCACATGAAGCTTGTTCCTTCTAAGGAAGTACAGGGCTAATAAATATGTCAGCTCCCCTCTGCTTGGAGTTCCTTCATTCTCACCCTGATTGCCTCCCTTTACCATGTGACTAAATATTAAATAGATTTGTCTTCATTCACACTCTCAAACTTAGGGTGAGGAAAAGAAAGTCTCCGTTAATGAAAGCCAGAAAGAATTGAAAATAAACTTTCAAAATGAAATGGGTTTACTTAAAATTGTTCAACACTGTGTCTCTAAAGGCACTGGATTAATTGATAATTATGGCATATTTTACATTTGATCTAATGATATCAACACTTGTAATTTTACCTTTTAAAAAGTTTACCATTAAGACCTAGTGCTACGAGCTCCTTTTATTAAGTTACGTTTTATACAGTGGCACAAAGTATTTACTGCACTCTATGTTCCTATTGCCAAAATTGTTCGCGGAAGCTGATGCCCAAATTCATCGATCATTTATGGTCAGTTAATATAAGAGAATGTGGCGATTTACAAATTTGTGTAGGAACCAGTGAAAAGTTGCGAACCTTCAGAGTTGCATATAGGGCCATGCACCAGTGTCTGAGAATATGTTAAATTATATAATTTCGTCATTAACACACCATATATATTTTAAATTTTATCATGTGAAGTATGAGGATAAAATGCTAAAGGCTGAATTAATGTACACAATAATTATTATTCAGAACATGTAAAGAAAACTCAGCGCGCATCAAATAGAAATAGCATTTTTTTTGAATGTCGACTCAGAACTACTTTTAAGAATAAGCCTTTGATTTACTGCAGAACTGACTTCTCCATTTTCAACGGCTTGCTCATCGTTTTTTGCAAACATAATTTGTCACTGGCAATAGTCGTGTTCTTTGTAACTCCTGTTTCCTTTCTTTTAGATCTATTATTCCTGCTGAGAGGATCTACTAAAGAAGAATTTTTCATAGTGACACCAACTCTAGGCTTGCTGTGAATAATCACAATCTCATAAAAATCATTCTTTTTATTGCAAACTTGCTGCCAGAAGCATGGAAAAATATGCAAACCAGGAGACCTTCTATCCCTTTCCACAACCACTTTCTCTTAACCTTCATTGACATTTCAAGAAAATGAATCACATTCCAATTTGTTCACAAAGCATTTTACAAGAAGTTGTAATCTACGCAGAAATATTTGTTTTGCTTACATATAAAACAATGAACTATAAGTCTAATATTAAAGAGGTCCTATTTTAAGAAAGTTATTTTTTTTTCTGGATCACTTTTTTGCTCTTCCTAAAATTATCTGTAAAAAATAAAAGTAAAAATAAAAGACACCATTCCATATCTTTAACTGTAAACCTTATGTCAATACTATTAAAAAAAAATATTTTCATGTAATTGACTTTTTTAAATGCTTCTATTTTTTTGCAGGGGTAGGGTTACAGATTCGAAAGTTAAAAATAGACTAATTTTTCAACTTTAACTTATACAGATAATTTTATAATAGTTAAAGAAATACTCAATTTTTGTGCAAAAGAACATATAGCTCAGAATAAATCAGGCTCAACAACATCCTTAGTTAATAAGTTAATAAAAAATTTTCCACGGCAATTTTCTCTGCCCTGTAATTATCACGGACTCCGGAAAGAAAAATGTGTACAACCGGACATAGGCACTTTCTAAATAAGGTTCCCTGTGAGCTGCAGGAAGGGTTCCATCATCGCCCCCTCACTGTCAGTCCCTGGAGGGGAGCGCAGCGCCTCAGAGGGGCCCTTTCTTATTCAGAAAGTTCCCTCTTCTCTTCCAAGTATGAGTGGGTCTGAAGTTTTACCACAATCATCCCTTCTGAATCTCCTTTCATAAGGCAAAGTCTTCAAGTAAGGATAAATTATTTAAGTTCCATTACCTTGATGTGAACTGTCCTATCAGATAAATTTCCACTAGCACAGGGAAGCCTGTTGTGCCCTGAATCATTGGATGTTAATTGGGGAAATAGAATTGGCTGCTTGAAAGGAAAATTAAATTTTGTATATACTTATTTCCCTAGTACCTACAAAACCACACCTATTCTCAAGAATTACATATTAGAGTTTTAGATAATCATGCCTTTTTATGTTATTTATACATATAATATGAGATGTATTTATACTATACACATTATATATTAAAAGAGCATGACCATGATATATGTTATATAATAAACTATGGCAATGTCCCTAGAAAATACATAGGCCACATGTTCTGTAGTCTTTCTTTCATTCATTTCATCATGAATTCAATTTATAATGACTGAACACCTGTTTATATTCCAGGTACCAAGCACACAAAAATCGATGAGATAAAGACCTTGCCTGTGGTCTTTATAAACATTGGGAGGGGCTGGAGAAAAAGGCCCAGTGATTATCACGATGACCCTGTGGAGCACTATCAGATACAGTTTTCTGGAAAGGGGTTTTACATTTCCAGGGAATGCAAATTCCAACACGGACTCTAAGCTTCTTAGGCTGGGGAGGCAGATGATGTGTTCCAGTTCTGTTTCTGTTTCCCTTAATAGATGTATTAGAAATCCTACATTGGAAACAATACATTTTAATGCAGCTGAGCACTCCAGAGCCTCTGTAATGAGCCCTTACCTGACCAATGCCGCCTGCCCCCCATGTCCCATCCTGAAGCACCTGTCTCCATCGGCCTGGCCCCCACTCCCTGCCTCTGCCAGAGAGTGAATAGTTGTGGCAACTGCTTGCTAGAATGCCTTCTTCTCTTTTCTCTCCCTTTAAGGCAATGCTCCTCAGTTAAACTTTTATTGGCTTCTTCCCTTTCTCCATCGCTGATGTACTCTCTGCAACCCACTGTCTGAATACCAGTAGCTGTTGTTGTGGAGAGCCCACAAGGCATCAGACACTGTGCCACGCGTGTTACACACGCTTCCCAGTGCTACAGAAACTCTGCATTCCACAGATAAGCAAATGAAAACGCACACAGATAACTTCGGTGTACCCTACCAGATAACAAATTTTTTGAAGAGACAAGACCATCTTTTATGTACATTTTTCCCTCCCAACTTATTTTCTAACACTGGACCAAGCACACAGATGTCCTGGACTAAAACCTTCCATATTAATTGATTTGCAGAATTTGGTTATGAAAGAATCGATGACTTGGTCACAAGTTAATGTTAGTGCACTTTGCCACTGAAGTGTCAAAATGCTAGCAGTTTTCTCAAAATTCTAATTATAAAATGACATATACTCCTATATAAAATTCATACACAAAATATATAAAAGAAGCCAATCCCAACGGCATCCCTCGGCAGGAACCTCCGTGTACCTTCTGCATTATTAGTCACACGCTCTTTCCTTCCAAGGTCCTCAGGCTCTTTGCTGAGCTCACATTCTAGCAGGGTAGGCACACGACAAGCAGGGAAGGCCCGATGAGCTTAATGTAGCTACTTTCTCCTCCACTCGATGATATGTGATAAAAACTTTTTTATATCAATTAGTCACCTATCTTTTAAGTTGCTACTGCTATATAATCCATTTTTTGCATGTTTCATAATTTCCTTTAGCTGAGCAATGGCTGATGGATAGTTTCCAATTTTCTCAGACTATTACCTTCAGAGCAGAAATTTCCTCCTTAAAACAAAATTTCTTCTTCTTCTTCTTTTTTTTTCTTTTTTGTTTTTGCATTATCATGTCAGCATCAGTCTCGCTCACTGCAACCTCAAACGGGAACTATAAACACATGGTGCCATGTCCAGCTAATTTTTTCTTTTCTTTTCTGTTTTTTTTTGAGACAGAGTCTCACTCTGTTGCCCTGGGTAGAGTGCTGTGGAGTCACAGCTCACAGCAACCTCAAACTCTTGTCAAGTGATCCTCTTCCTTCACCCTCCCATGCAGCTGGGACTACAGGTGCCGACCACAGTGGCTATTTTTAGAGACAGGGTCTCGCTCTTGCTCAGGCTGGTCTTGAACTCCTGAGCTCAAACAATCCACCAGCCTTGGCCTCCCAGATGATTACAGGTGTGAGCCACCACACCTGGTCTTAGCTAATTTTTTCTTTTTGTAGAGATGGGGCCTCATTCTGACTCAGTCGGGTCTAAAACTGAGGTGGGAGGATTGCTTGAGGTCTGGAGTTTGTTTCTTAAGCATCCAAAATCATGCTTGCTACGTGGTCCTTGCTCCATCACGGTCTACAAGGTGAACAACCATCGTAATGAACAGGCCTGGGCAGATTTATGGCTTTCATTTATCTCCTTAGGCTGTATTTATGTGTATTTTCCTTAACTAATATTTGTAATTACTCAGGTCTCTCAGCTTTGTTCTTTACTTCTGCTTAGAATGGTCTTTTCTGAAGCCCCCCACTCTGCTTGCCTCTGTTGGCCTTTCAAGGGTGGTTTCCACGTTGCCCTCCTGGTCTGAGCACCTGTAGCCTTCAGCTTTGCTCTTCTGTACCCCTGCCTCAGCCCAGCCAGACTGTGAACTCCTGCAGAATGGAAGTATTCTCATCTTGTCTCAATGTAAATGAAGTTTTACACTTTCCCTTGGATTTGGGAAAAGCTCTCCTTGTCAGTTTCCATAATGCCTTGGCCAACTATGAGGCTCACTGCTGCCGAACAGCATCTGAATAGGTCAATGATGGTAAGTCTAAATTATCCATTTGCCATTTAAAGCTTAAATCTTTTTCCTTATGTTTTAGAGTAAATGTTTTAGTTACTACATGAAAAGGAAAAATATTCTTACTTTACCAAACCTCGACATGTTCTTATTACAGACATGTGAAATACTTTGTGTGGGTTTTCCAAGCTGTTTATTATTTTTGCTGCTAGAAATACCTTATCTCCAAGTTCAGTAGGATTGCATTTAGGTATGTTTAAAACATACAATTCCCACAAATTAAATAGGATGATTATCTTGAATATAAGAACTCCCCTTACTTTTCTGACAAAATGCCAATGCCAAAAGATAATTCTTAGCTAATTATTTCTGAAGAGGCAAAGAGTTAAAAATAATGTTGATAAAAAACAACATCCTCTCTCCAAGCCCCAACCTTCCACCTGACTTACAAAGGAGCAGCACACAATTAGCAGCAAGAAGAATCCAGATTTAGAAAGCCTTTTCTTGGAAATGCTGTTAGAATACTGAGTGAGGCACAGATAGAGCCTCCATTGTAGCTGCGCTGAAACGAGAGAAGACTCCGGGGACTGCAACTTAAACACATTTTGGGGAAGTTGAAGTTACAGGCTCAAAGGCCTTCTCTTGCACTATTCAATCTAAAAAAAAAAAGAAAAGAAAAAAAAAGAAAGAAAATAAAGTAAAATAAAATAAAATCAAAGTAAATAAGGGCACCTTGAATTCCTTTCTCTACCAAGCAAACTTCCTATTGCTTCACAAAGTTGTGACTCTCCCCCAGATGGAAGATTAGCAAACACCTGTCAAAATCAAAGACCTAAACTAAAAGCCCATCATAAGTAACACTGACAGGTCAATTTCACAGAACTTTTAAGTAAACTGAAGCAATCCAGTCCACTGCGTTGACACCGAAGTGGCATTTTCATTCAACACGAAGGGCAGATAGTCCCTTCACTGAGGCACCCCCACATGGCAGGCACTAGGCGGGAAGCTACACAATCTGTGTCTCCTGATTCCACAATATCCCATTCTGAAGCATGTTGACAGAATAAAGGTCATGTGTTAGTAGGAAGCAAAGACTGAACCCAAGTCCTTCCATCTCGGAAGCATTCACTCTTCCCTCAGACCACATACTTCCTAGTGGCTTCATCCAAGGGCATAAAGGGACTGTGGCAAAGCTCGGAAAGTGGTTTCACAGGCAGGTTAATTCAGTCTGTTAGACTAACTAGTGCTTAAAAAGACGACTTTTGCCTAAGATAAATCATTTCATTCTGAATCAGAAATTTTTAATATATTTTCAGATTCTGTATTTCCCAACTAACTTTTCTCTTTCACCGAATACCTCGTTCCTGGGAAATCTTAACTGATTTCACAAGTGACGGCATCCTTCTCCCTTCTCTCTTCTGAGTGGCTGTCCTGGGTACAACCTGCCTGTCCAACACATGCTTCAGATTCAGCATCGCAGAGCGGAATCTTCCTCTAAAGGCAGATAGTTCTCCTCGGGGTTTGAGCTCTACTTACTGCTCAAGACAGAAACTAAGATTCTTGCTCACTACCCCTTATACCAAATACACGTGGCATCTCCCAATCCCCCCCACCCAGATGACTTTCTCAAAAGCTTTCAAGCCTGCCCCTGCTCTGTTCCCATCCACAAACACTGCTGCTTTCTCATTTTGACACCTTTGATTTTACACTATAATTCATCTCCACAGTAATACAAAAAGTTGTTTAGTGATTCCCTGGCATGCAACAGAAAATCAAACTTCTTAGCAGAGTGCACAAAACCTGTTATGATCTGGCTTCCAGCTCTCCTTCCGTCTTCTTGTTTCACAAGTGCCCAGGTGCTCTGGCTCTGTCCCTGAGTGCCGTGCTCTGTGCCACGCTGTACGCCACTTCCTGGGGACGTCGTGTCTCCAGTAATCTGCCTTACACCTCTCCCTCAGTCTTGGGAGGTCCATTTGACCTTGGACTCTAATGTCTCCACCACTGTGGACGTCATACTGTGGTATAATGGTACTTTTATTTTTCTGGTTCCAACCAGCATCTGGTCTCCTTGAGGACACCGAGTATGTTTAATCTCTTCTCCTCAATGTCTAGCTAGTGTCCAGAAAGGAGCAAGCATGAGTATATAGCAAAGAAGCTCTTTATCTGAAATGTAGAGGCTGTGAAAATATATATATATATTTTTTGCTGTTTTTGGCCAGGGCTGGGTTTGAACTCGCCAACTCTAGCATATGGGGCCAGCACCCTACTCCTTTGAGCCACAGGCACCGCCCTGAAAATAATATTTTTCTCTATTCAACAACAGGAACTTATAAGCTCACGTCTGTCATCCACTCCCTGTCTGTACCCTGCATGTATTGATCTATCTCCCAGCGTTTCCCAGACTTTAGGTTGCCTGAGGAACTCCCGTGTGTAGGTCTGTAAGACACAGAGAGCAATGACGGTTTCCGAGAGCACATCAGAGAGGCCCTGACTGGCTGCTGGGATCGCCCCACCGCCTCCTGGTGTGCGGACACCCAGGCTGTAAGTACCTCCTTCATGTTGTTCAGGAGAAACACCCATGTTCTGTGACACAGCTAGAAAGCTTTTGTGCAACAATGCACAAACACGGGCTTCTTTGCAAAACACCCGTC
The DNA here is from genome assembly GCA_963574355.1 of Loris lydekkerianus. NCBI lineage: Eukaryota > Metazoa > Chordata > Mammalia > Primates > Lorisidae > Loris > Loris lydekkerianus. The sequence goes on along the minus strand of CAUYPK010089685.1, from coordinate 10,290 downwards.
TTTCACCTGCCTCACCATTACTTACCACCCTGCTGGCTTTGGGCAAAAGCCACCTCACCTCAATTTTCCACACGTGGAAACCGGAGGTAATGATAAGACTGAATCCCCAGCAGGGATGAAGAATCAGAGCCAATGATTTTTTTTTTTTTTTTTTAACAAGATGTGAGAAGAGTTTCTCCCGGGCCTCCTGCTCCCCTCCCCCACCATTTCACCCAGGGAGGCCTGAGCCTCCTGCCCTGGGGCTGTGTGCAGGAAGGGGACACTCAGCTCTGCTCTGCCACCTCCCACACAGCAAGGCTGTGCCTGGGCCAGAGGCGGGGGCAGCTAACCTGGTGGGATTCCTGCTGGAACACTGCGCGGGAATTTTGGTAGCAAACCCCTTCCTGTCTCACTCTCATTCCCTAGCCTCTCCTTCCGTCATTCCTACCTCGTCCTCCACAGCCTTGCGGGGCTTGGCCCATCCTTCTTCACAGAAAAGATGCTCAATAAACAACAAAGCAGCTCATTTTCGGTGCTTCTGTGAGCTAGCACTGCTGTGCACTTAGCAAGTATCAACTCACATAATCCTCCTGCTGTCTGTATGAGGTGTGTCATCACTCAATTTCACAGACAGGAAACTGAGGCACACAGCGGGCCTTCAGGAAGGAACAAGGAGTTCAATCTTTGGTACCTCTAGAACTGTAAGATCAATCACACAGAGGGCTTTTGGTCAAGTTGAAACAGTGGGGTTATGAGTTCCTTCAATGTTTTACTAATTACAAGAAATATTAAACATAGAAAGTAAAAATAAAGAAAAGTTAATCTTTCATTCTCCTATCCAGCAATAAATCAGCTTTTATTGCAGAAATTACTTATGTCTTTTAACTGCTAATTGTAGAAAATGTTATGTTTCCTTTTTGATGTGAATACTTCTCTCTTCCTTTTTGTTTTCTAAGGGACAAGGTCCTGTTCTCCTGCCCAGGCTGGAGTGTGAAGGGATGATTATACCTCACTGCAGCCTCTAAAGTCCTATGCTCAAAAGATCCTCCTGTCTCAGCCTCCTGAATCTTTAAAAAAAAATTTTCTGAATCTATTTTTTAAAAAATTATTTTTAAACCTCAAACTGGAAGCACACTGTATATCATTTTATACCTACCTCTTTCATGTAAATTGTGTTTTGACATTAAAGATTTTGAAAATATGACTTAAAATATCAAAGTTTAGTATCTTGGATAATCGTTTTTAAGACTGTGATGACTCCTCACTTACTTTTAAGTTAACTTTTGCAAATTATAAAGTAGTGCTTATTGTAGATTAATTTGAAAAATTTGGAAAAAATTAATTGAAGAAAATATGCATATATGACAGCCTTCTGTGTACCAAATCTCATACCAGGACCTCAGGATTTAAGTGGACAAGTCATGGTCCCTCACCTCCAGAAACTTTCCAGTGGGGGACAGAGAGGTAGACAGGAAATCATAGCATAGCACAGTCAATATTTTTACAGCGAGAACAGCCTCCTCTTACAACTACCCAATCCCATCTACCTGCCTGCATCTATACCCACAGATGCTGCCTTCCTTCCTTCTTTTAGATGAAGGGGGTAACTTGGGCTCTGGATCACATTTTCTCTTGCCCATCCAGGACCTCACTTCTTAGTGGTTATCTCTCTTTCCCGCACCATATATGATATTTACCTTTCTACTGAATCATTCCCACTGATATCCAAACATGCCTAAAAACTAAACAACCCTCCCTTGATCCTATGATCCCCTCCACACACTGCCCCATCTGTGGAAACGCTCACTAATCCTTCCCGTCTTCACCAGGTCAATTCTCATGCTTTCCTCAGCCCACTGCGATCTGGCCTCACCCCCCGCTTCACTGAAACGGTGCTTATCAGAATTGTGAACAACCAACATTCTCAGTCAGTCCAACAGTCCTCATCTTGCTGGACTCTGGCCACATTTCACACAATCGTGTGCCATACGCTCTCATTCTCAACACACTATTCTCTAAGTTTCTGTGACACTTTGTACTTTTCCACCTACCTCACTGGCTATTCCTTACAATTCTCTGTTGAAAGCGCTTCCTCCCTGTTAGAAATATTAGAATGCCTCATGTGCCATCTCGGTCGTCTTCTCAATTTATTCTCTTGTCCCTGTGAGATGCCAGCTAGTCTCATGGCTTTGGAACTCCCAAACTTCAGATTTGCCTCTCTTCTTTGAGATTCAAACCTAGGTGTCTAGATAGCTAGCTAACTGCTTAGCTGTCATCTCTTGACTTGAACGCTGAATGGTATTTTAAACTTAGTATGCTCAACACGGAATATTTAAAGTCAACTCTTCCCTCCTCCACACCCCACACCTATGCTTCCTCAGAAATGGGACTGCTCTTGCTGCTCCAGGCAAAACCCAGTGGTCATCCTTGTTTCTGTTCTTCCCCCTCTCCCAGATCTGATCCCTTAGCAAATCCTGCCAGAGCTTCCACCAAAATATACAGGGAGTCCTGTGACTTCTCACCATGTCCAGAAATGCTAGGGCCCCAGCCCCAAGCGAATGTCCTCTTTGGTGGGCTACAACGATTTACAACTGCTCCCATTCCTTATTTGATAAGCAGACTGATTTTTTAAAAAATGTAAACACTAGTCTGTCACGCACCTGCTTAAAATTATCCAGCCGCTCCCTGTTGTAATTAGGAAAAACAATATCCCTTACGGTGATCTACAAGGCCTTGTGTGATCTGCATTCTTTCCTCAATCAGTCTGGTCCAGTGACAGTGCATCCCATTTCTTTCCTGAAGGAGGGAAACTCATTCCCACCTCAGGGCCTTTGCACTCCCCGAATGCTTCCTGCTTCCCTCCTTACTTCCTAGTATCTTCACACCTGTCATCTCCTCAAACACATCTCTTCCTCATCTTCCTAGCTAAAGATTCCCCACTCCAATTCATCCCTTTTCCAATAAGGCTTTCTTCCCTTGACAGCACTTAGCTCTCTACCTCAAACTGTTTTATTTACATAGTGCTTATTTCCTGCTTACCTTCCAGAGAGCAAACTCCATAAGGAGAGAGTACTTTATCCAATCACTGCTGAATCCCCAGCATCTACAACTGTCCCCAGCCACTTAGCAGTTAATCAACAAATAGGCATTGAATATTCAATGGAGGAAAAAAATAAGAAAGCGCAAAGAGAATACAGGATGCTGTAGTGTCTGTTTTGAAGCATTTACACTACTACGTGTAACCTCATCATCCAGAAGTAGCCATTGGCACTTTTTTTTTGAGACAGAGTCTCACTAAGTCGCCCTGTATAGAGTGCTGTGACGTCACAGCTCACAGCAACCTCAAACTTTTGGGCTTAAGCTATTCTCTTGCCTCAGTCTCCCAAGTAGCTGGGACTACAGGTGCCTGCAACAACGCCCGGCTATGTTTTATTGCAGTTGTCATTGTTGTTTAGCTGTCCCGGGCTGGGTTTGAACCTGCCAGCCTTGATGTATGTGGCCCGCGCTATAACCACCGTGCTAGGGCACAGAGTCCATTGGCAACTTTTTAGTATATTCATGTCACAGATCCTAAAATCAGGATCATATACTACAATTTGTATTGTGGACTCCTTATTTTGAAACTTGAAGTAATATTATGGTAGCTTTTAAAAATATCTTTCTCTCCAGTTTTTCTTTTTTTTTTTAATATGCTATAAACTTCAAGGCTAAATTGTATTTTAAAGCTTGAAATGGATAACGCATGTTTTCACTACAAAGAATCTTAAAAAAATTTTCAAGGCTAATCCATTATAATTTATTTCATTATTAGTCTATTATTACATATTTAAATATTTTTACATTTTAGTGGTAAAAAACACTGGGGGGGGTGAATACAGTGGGGGGGTGGGGGTTGAGTGCACTTCTAAAAAGTGTCAGACCTGAGTTAGAATCTGCCACTCAGTAGCTGTATGACTTTAGCCAAGTTTTGTTTTAACTAACCTAAGCTTCACAAAAAATAGATATATATCTCTAAGATATATATCAGGATATTAAATGGAATCATGTACACAGAACACTTAGGACAAATTTTCATCAACAAATGCTTATTATTGTTTTCTCAATTATCTGTCTATAATTGTATTTTCTTAGAATAAATGTTAAACGTGGAATTGTAAGAAGAATTAGCACAGTAAGGTTCTAAATACATATTATCAGACTGCTTTTCTGAAAACTTACAATAATTTATATCCTTCCCAGCAGGGTTCACAAATATTCTGTATTATAGGACATATTACTGATTTTAAATCTTTGCCAATTTGAGGGGCAAAATGACCTCACAGTTCTGATTAATGGAAGTGAAATCCAACCTTTTTTGTATCTTCATGTATGCTACTGCTTTTCTACTATGAACTTTCCATTCACGGACTTTGCTCATGTCTGTCTTTCTCTCTCCTTCCTTCCTTTCTTCCTCCCTCCCTCCCTCCCTCCCTCCCTCCCTCCTTCCTTCCTTCCTTCTTTCTTTTTTTGACAGACTCTGAGTGCTCTGGCATCATCTAGCTCACAGCAACCTCAAACTCCTGGGCTCAAGTGATCCTCTTGCCTCTAGCCCAGCTGATTTTTTGATTTTTAGTAGAGATGGGGTATCTTGCTCTTGCTCAGGTTGGTCTTAACCTCCTGAGCTCAAGCAATCCTCCCACCTTAGCCTCCCAGAGTATTAGGATTACAGGTGTGAGCCACTGCCGCTGGCAATTTTTCTATTTTTTATAGAGACGGGGTCTTGCTCCTCTTTAGGCCTGTCTTGAACTCTTGACCTCAAGCAATCCTCCCACCTTAGCCTCCCAGAGTGTCAGGATTATAGGCGTGAGCCGTGGTGCGGGCCTGCTCATTTCTTACACTGAGCTATTTCTTTATGTCTTTCTTACTGAGTTGCAATAATTTTAAAGTTCTTTGCTTTACTGGTTACAAATATTTTGATCAGTTTTGTCTCTTAGTATTATTTCTGTTTTTTTAAACAAACATAGTATTTGTTTTAGTCCCTGAAGACAGAAAAAGGAAGGAGATGCTTATATAGAATTTGGAATATACAAAAAGTACAAATAAAAAATTTTAAAAATCCCTCCAAATACCATAAATAATTGGTGTTAAAATTCTGGAGTTTATCTTTCCATAAGATATTCAACATACATTTCCATTTATTTATTCAATATACATTTATTGGGTACCTGCTATGGTCCAGGCTGTATGTTAGAGGAACAGCAGGGAACATTTTAGACATGGGGATATATATATATATTTTTTTTTTACCAGAAATGTGAGCAAAACAATGTGTGTGGCTATTCCTCAAAGTATTAGCTTTTAAAAGTTAACCTTTTATTGAAAAAAATTGTAGCTCAATGAATTTTGACTAACTAAACACACTGATACAACCAATATCCCGGATTAAGTAACAAAACATGATCAGAACTATGTGATTTAGAAATGTTTGTTATTATAAATTCTTGCCTTTATTTCTGATTAGTCACAATTCCTAGCATAATTGGTACAAATGGTATTAACCTTTTAGGGGGATCTTAATGGTTATTGTCAAATGGCCATCGGGAAATGCTGATTTACTTTTGATGCACTTATATTGTTTCTTTGTGTTTTATTCTTTCATATTTTAGTTTTTTATCTAGTTTAGCAAATAAGTTGAATAATCCATTCCTTCACTATTAATTTCTTTGGTTTTATTTAACACATACAGAAATTTTCTGTAAGTCAGGTGTGTGTCTGAGCTATCTCTTCTCCCCATAGTTAGTACAGGTTCAAGGTCAGGCCAGCATAAATCTTCAAGTTAATATAGAATTATTAATATAAAACATTTTAACATTTGGTTGAGCCAGATATCCACTACCTTTTGTCAAAAGTTTGTAGGTTTTTCCCTTATTCATCCTTTCAAAGAGAACTCAGAACAATTTTGTCATATTGCAAAAAAGAGAAGAAATCTCATTTTTTTTAATCTCCCTTTATGTCCCTCAGTGAGACATCACAGTTTTATTCATGTATTTCTCACAAATGCTTTTTATTTATATTCCTCCTTATCTTTCCTTTTATTGTTTTTGTATTGTAGTTACCACTTCTATTTAAAAATTATAATCTAAATTTCTACATGTTATACCTCTAACATAGAAAGGCAGTTGATTTTTAAAATTTAATTCTGTATTCTTTCACATTTCTGAAGTCTACTATAAATTCTAAGAATATTCCCACTGATGCTTTTTAGTTTTCTATGTATATCAAATCTTCTGCAAAAAACAATTAATTTTAATAGCTTTCATTTCATTAATCATAGCTTGTATCTTATGACACTGCCCAAAATTCCTAGAACATTACTGAATAATAATGTTGACAGAAGGCGTTCTTATTCTGTTTCCATTTGTTACGACAATTCGCCCCTGTTATTTTACTGCTAAGTACAGTGTTGGCTACTGGTATAACATAAGGCGAATCTTTTGTTAAGCAGCTATCTAACTTTAACTCTTACTTCTCTGATGAATGTCAGAATTAAGGATGTCTTTGAACATATTTTTATATTTCTATCTGTAATTTCAGATAAAATAAAGATGACAGAATTGTAAGAGAAATGATAAAGAAATAATAAAATGGTTCAATAGTAACAACAAGAAGCAATAAAATATGGGCATTGCTTCTTTTTGGCCATCAGTTACAATACAATTAAAACAAACTCCATCTAATAATCATTTGTTTGTCTAATAATCATTTGTTGCTTGAAAAACTTATTTTGCTCCCTGAAAACTGAGGGTTATGATGTTGACTCTTGTTAACTAAGGAAATGAACAGAGCAACGCACCTTACAACACCCGAAGGTAAAGTCAACTTTACTTTCTTCTATAGCAAAGGAAACAGACATTGATTTTCTAAGTGTAGTCAACACATAAGAATTCAATCTAATAGATACTCATTTAATGGTTAACATATAGAAGGCAACAGTCTAGCTATCATGACTTTATTATGATATCTAGATAAAACGTAGTTCTTTATGTTTGCTGAATTTATTAGGTGAAAATAAACAAGTATACTAAAGTCAGTGTATGGAGTTGAAAATGATAAGTGGCATATAAATGTACACATACATGCATTTAGGGGCATTTCTTGGCTCGTGGAAGGGTGTGAAAAAGTACTTCCTTCCTTGCAAGTACCTACAAGATCATTTCCCTGGCAGAAGAGAGCCGGGGCTTCCAGCGTTCACACACTTTGTTTACAGAGAATAAAGCACTTTTCAGGGGAGTTATATTTTTCCAACACAAAAAAAATCACCTCCTGAATTAGTTTAAATATTTTACACTTTTGAATGCACAAGCATTGTCAATACAGAGTGCTACACTTGAAATCAAAGTTACTTAATATTATCCTAACTGATGGGTTGAAGAAAGATTTTTCAACATAAAAATTATGTTGAAAAATAATCCGTAAATAAGACATAGTAAAATAATTAATAGACAATTAATAGATAGTTAATAATTATAGTAAAATATTATTGCAAATTTAAAGACTGAATTAAACCAAGAGGCAAATTAATTTTTTTGCTTTACAAGAAAAACTGTTGCACTTTATGACCTTTAAATTGTGGCATTACTCGCAGGGTATCCACAGCTCTTTTCCATGGCCTTTGACTCATCAAACCCAGGCTCTATAAGACCAGAATCTCAGGCCTCTTTTTCTTTTCTTTCTTTTCTTTTTTTTAAAATAGAAAAGGTGAAAACAGCAGACTACATGTATAGATGTTTAAAAATCAGACCTGGGACTACAGTCTACATACAGAAAGGGTAGGACTATTTGTCTTGTAAATCCTGCCACCAAAGAATCCTCTGGTCTGTCCAACTCAAATGCACACGAGGAGAGTGACAGAGGAGATGAATCCAGCTTCACACTCAACTGGGTGAACGTGGTGCGCGCAAAAGCTTCCCGAGCCTGTGCATCCCAAGACACAAGAGAAGGTTTCCCGTCAAGTTCCAGACCTACACCTTGCCCTTGCAGCAATGAAGTGTGACCTGAGCCAGAGACCTGGTTCCAGCTGACTCTTAAGGGCCACCATGTCATCAGCACCGATTAGAATGGTAACTGTGATGCCAGTGCAGTCCTATTAGCGCCAGAGAAGGAAAATTCCATATAAACTTAATGCTTTATTTTTACTTAGACTTCCATCCATCTTTGTAAAATGTTTTCTCCTAACAGCGAAAAAAAACAGCAGGAGCACTGACTAGCAGCAAGTTAAACTGAAATATTATCATATGCTTGAAGGCCTTTCTTCACTCTGCTTGCAGACTGCCTGTCAATAAAAATCCAACAGAAAGAACTCTTTCTCCATCCACTCAGAAAGAGTCATACCCTACTAAAAAACCTGAAAAAAACTCCACTTCCATACTGTCATTCATAAAAAATGACTTCCGTATAAGCATCATCAAATTGCACGTGGAAACCTTTTTTTATAAAATAATATTCAGGACATTAGTCAGACTTAGAAATAAGAAAGCCAGAAGTACATTGTGGAATGAAAGTCTAAATGCCAGAGTCTGGGGAAAAATATTATTTCCTATGATAATTATGTCTCCCTGTCACTCATATGCTCCTTAACACATCAAACATTTTTAATGGTACAGGAAAATTCTCATTTTTTTTTTCCTAGAATGTCAACGTCAATTGTGATTTTTTTTTTTAAAGTAAAAAATTGTGATTAAAAAAAAAATCTTTTAAAACTAAAAAGGTGAATGTTGTTAATGTTATTTCTTAGAGTTCAAGTAAAATATTTTTAAGTTGCTTTAAAAATCATGCTCTACATTTTCTAAATCATATCTTAATAATCATTTTAAGCACACACTTAGGTATCACAATAGATATTTGTTGCCGGAAGCCCTTCACAGAGTGTATTTCATTATTTAGAATGTTTTATTAAGCCAAAGAGTGAACTAACCAAATTATACCATGTAAGGGGGGCAAAAGATTGAGAAAAAAAATAAGGTCAAATGTCAATAATTAGACTTCAGAAATCACACTGCAAGTTAAACAGGACAATGTTAAACTCCTTGAAATTACTTGTACCAGAGACTTCAAAAAGCTAAAAATGTTTAATTTAAATATATTAAAATATTTATATCCCCTACCCACAGCACATTGCTAATTGGAGTGTGAAATAAGGCATTACCACATCATTTCTGCCTGGTGAGATAATTTTGGTTTTCTTAAGTGCATTATGCCAATGCTCCTATTTTTTGCCAGGAAATAATTTTACCTTTTACTTTGAAAAAAACCTTACATCTGCAGAGACCAGTCCCAGGTTTGCTGAATTACAAAATTATATAAAAGATTTTAATAAGTATGAAAACTATTAAAAAATATAGTACAAATCTAAAGCAACTGAAGAATTGCCAGTGACAGGCTAACTGCATCTTTTAATTATATTTTTCTTAGAATCTTTATGTTTTTCTTTAGTGAAATAACTTAAAATCAACTTTTGTAAGGTTATAAGCTCAAAATTTTTCCACCATTGTTTTATACTATTTGGCTCAGTTTTGCTTTCTCTTTTCTACTTTACCTTTAACAGGTAGTAGTCCTCATGTCAAGAATAGAAACTGTCCAGACTACTAGTTATTCTTTTCCTTTTTAAATTTGGGTTTGTAAAAAACTCCACCTCTTACATTCTTATACTAGAACTTGAAATATATACTTTTCATGTATTTGAGTATATTTCAGTCTCTATAAATACTTCAGTGTGAATAACGTCAATAAAACAAATAAAACTCTAGTTTTATTTGAAATTGAGTTTGGCAAGTTTTTGGTCTAACTTCTTACTTTCACCACGTAGTTTTGGACAAGTTTTGGCATTTTTAAGAAAGTAAAATTTTAAACAACAGCAAAGTACTGCTAATTTCATCTTGATGGGTGTTATTAACTCTTATTAACATCGGTAAGAGTAACAAAGTTGTACCTAGGGCAAAAATGCCAGGATAGTCTGTATCTCTAGAAACAAATAAAAACTTAGGAAAGAAATTTTAACATACTAGTAAAATATGGAATTTTTTGGTCCTAGTCTCTTATGGAGTAAAATGCAAGTATAAATCAGAAACAGCTTTTGAAAATAAGTATGATAATTAAACTTTTCTAAAAGCAATTCTGAACTTGTCCCTCATTTGAAAATTTCTACCTTAAATATTAATGCTTTACCTGTAATTTCGTCAAGGAAAGCAAATACTTTAAAAATGCAAAAAAATAAAAAAAAAAAAGTATATATATATATATATATATATATATATATATATATATATATATACA
>CAUYPK010089681.1:0-51782 GCA_963574355.1 Loris lydekkerianus | reverse complement strand
GACCCCCGATGGGGGGGGGACAGCCCCGGGGGCCCCCCCCCCCCCCCCCCCCCCCCCGCCCACTGTGGGTCTGCATCCTTTCAACCCTTCAACTAAAGGAAGCAGGATGTCACACCAGAAGCACCTCCAGCTGTGTGTGCCTTCGGGGCGGAGATGCAGCCACAGGGATACTAGATTTGTCCTCTCAGAGCACCTGGCCTTCCAGGGCAGTGAGGAGGCAGCGGGAGCTGCATCCTACCAGAGCCCACCCCCGTGACGCGTGAACCAATTTCCAGACACAGAAGCAAAAGATAATGATGGAGTCTGAGTGCTTTATCCAGCAATTCCACTTCTGGATGTGGAGTTAAAACAGCTGAAAGCAGGTGTTAGGACAGCGGGTTGCAACCCACAGGAACTGAATGAAAGGGCCGCAGCATTAGGAAGGTTGAGAACCACTGCGTTAGGATATTTGTACCCCCTAGTGGTTAGGGTATTTGTAGTGTTCACAGCAGCACTATCCACAAGAGCCAAAAGGACGGCAACCCAAGTGTCCGTCAGCAGGCAGTGGATGGGCAGAGCCCCAGAGTAGAGCTCAGCCCCAGAATGGAAGGACAGTCTGCCACCTGCTACCACATGGCTGGACCACGAAGACATCAGGCGCAGTGAAATGAGCCAGTCACAAAAGGTCACATACCGTGTGACTCCACTCGGAGAGCCTGAGGGTGGTCAAATCTATACAGCAGAAAGCAGAATGGGAGTTGTCGGGGGCTGAGGGATGGAGAACACGGGGAGCTGTCATTTAATGAGGACAGAGTTTCTGCTTGAGAGGAAAGAAAAGTTCTGGAGACGGATGGTGGCGACTGTTGCACAATGATGGGAACTCAGTGCCACTGAACTTAAAAATGGTTAAGACGGTAAGCTTTCTGTCATGTATATTTTATCACAATCTAAAAAGAAAAGTTTAAATGTTTTCAAACTAAACTTGCCTAAATGTCGCCACCAAACACACTGTTCCACGTGTTCAGAGGGCAAGAAATGGGCCAGAGGAAGGAAAGGTCGCTCTGCGCTCTCAGACACATCCCCAGAATGCTGGAAGCTTCTGTGACTCTCCTGCTCCTGGTGGTGAAAAGGCCAGAGTTCTCAGTGGTGAGTCTCCCTCTCTTTTGAGTTCAGGCATCCCCGTGAACTGATCAAGGACCCCCTGGGTCACCGAGGGTGTCACTGAGCTGGGGCAGAGCTGGTGCCAGATGCCAGTGGTCGAGGGGTAAATCAAGCTGCCTGCACTTGGTACCCACAACCTCCTAGGGGGCTGACGGGGGAACAGGCAAATATGCACATTAACACAATTTGCTGAAATGCAAGACTGGGCAGTGCTTGTGGCTCAAAGGAGTAGGGTGCTGGCGTCATATGCCAGAGGTGGCGGGTTCAAACTCAGCCCCAGCCAAAAACTGCAAAAAAAAAAAAAAAAGACACTTTCCAAATGAGCCAATGGTTCTGGCTTTGAGTGGTCCTGTGTTCAGGAAGGTCTACAAAAGAGCCTGGCCCCTGATGTCCTGCTGCCCATAGCTGCCCACGTCCTCATGTCACTCCACCTGTGGGCCTCTGTGCACCAAAACCTGCTGCCAGGTGCACTTTGAGGGGTCAGGAGGTTTTGCACCCTCTAGTGGAAAAGGCGTTTTCCAGGGAGACTGGAGGCTCTCTTGACCAGCTGGTCACTTGTCCCTTTCTGCCTTCTGTTTCCCCATCACTAAAACCAGGAACTGGGTTAAATGATCCCTAAGATCCTGTCGTGGTCCCCTACTCTGTGATGGGAACCTTCTAGTTTCCCTCCACAGAGAGAAGCCCAGGAGTTCTGAAAATAAAATAATCCTGCTCCCCATTTGGATTTTAAAAATGAGTGACAGAAGGGTACTGCAGACAACAGTGTTTGGGCAGGTTTACCAACACACGGCAGACACGCCGCAGGTTCCGAGCCACTTCCCCAGAACCAATATTTACAAACATGCTGTCTCGGCATTAACGCAGGCAAGCAGCTTCCTGACTTCAATGGCGGCCTCTCCTCCCCCAGCTTGGATGCAGGCAGCAGGCTGTCACGAAGTACACCCTTGCTCTCCTGGCCAGCACTGGGGCCTATCCTGGGATTTCTCTGCCAAAGCACTTCCTTGGATTCTGCAGAAACTTCCCCCTGCCCTGCTCCCTGTCTCTGGTGTCACCTCTAAATCATGAAGCTCTTGCCTTTCCACCCCACAAGGCACAAAGCACCAGGGTCTGGAGCCTGCTGCTCCCAGCGGGGCTCAGAGTCTACACCAAGCACAGGGCATTGTGTGTGCAAGAAAATCCCTCTGCCCCAGGAGCAGGAAGAAGGAGCCTCAAACAGAGGAGAAGCCGCCTCTGACTTAGGCGTCACGGTGGGTCCCACCCAGTCTCCCCAGGCCTTCTGTGCCACCAAGTACTCAAGACCAACAGGGTCACGTATCAGGCAGCAAGACTTCCTGCATATGATTCCCAGTCAGACCAAGTGCCCTGTCATCCTGCTGTAGCATACTCTTCTCAGGGGCTCTACCACAAACAGGGCCCAGTCGTGCCTTCCACCTGCTGGCTGGACCTGGAAGTCCCACCCTGGCACTGTTGACACTTGAGCCCAGATCACTCTGTACCTTGTAAGGTGTGAGAAACTTCTCTGGCCTGGAATAGTGGAATGCCTGTAGCATGCCATTCCCAGCTGTGATGACCAAAGATAGTACCAGACCTTGCCAAATATCCCCTGGGGGCAAAACGTCAGAAGGAGCACAGGGGGCAGGAATCACCAGTCTGCCAAAAACAAGTGCCCAAGATCGCCTGCTGTCATTACCTGGATTCACCACATTCCAGATGAGTTTACCAAACTGAGGAAGACTGTGGTCCTCATTAATAAATCCAAATTTTTCAGGACCGGCTGTGCCCTGGAACTATCAGCCTGAATTTTGCACCCAGAATTATCTGCACCTTGGAAAAGTTCAGCAATCACAGATGCATAAATCTAATTAAAGTTTCTCGGCCCACTGGGAGGCTACCATCTAAAGGAACTTTGCTGGTATTCTTTGGGAAGTAGATTATAATATCGATAACCATCATCTATCTTTCTAAGCTTGGATTTTTGTACTGAGGATCTGTTTCCTTGTTTGCATATATGCTCTACATTTAAATTTCAATTTAAAAAGAATGAAAATACATTTTTACTTAGAAGTTTTGCCCAACCTCTTGAGATAACTGGCAAAACACCAGGGCAGTCCCCCAGCAGGATGGAAGTTGATGACCTATCGCCAGGTAGAAGAGGCACTGTTAAAACAGTCACCTACGTCTGACTGACACCCATCGCTTGGTCACACCTCAAAGGTTTGTGCCCAGGCAGGGACTCAGAGCCCTGGGCAGCCTCAAGGCTGGACTGAAGCCCCTGGCAGCCTAGCAGTTGGCCTGACAACACTGGGCTATAGCTCCAGGGACAGAAGGTCCACACACCACATGCTCAACCACCTTGCCTGGAGGTGACAGCCTCCACACCCAGTCACGGTGCATTCAGGAGAACCAGCGAGTCCTGTGGCCCCACTTAGGGCCCAGGAATGGAGACCCCCCACCCTGGGCACCTCTTCCCAGCAACAAACAGACCCCATAGAGGGAAGAAGCTATGAACACCTTCCAGAGGTGCCATGCAGAGGACAGAGCCCACGTGGCTTGTCATGACACCTACAAGCTCATCTACAAGACTGAACCATTACATCAAGCCACGTGGTTTCCTTCCCAAAAGAGACGACAGCCCATGGCTGTCATCCATACACTCTGTTGCCTTTAAATCCTAAGAAGTCACCAAAGGGTTCCGTCTCCCCCATTGCCAGGCACTAACAAGTGGCCTAAATGCCCAGAGTGGTCCCCAGACCCACTCTTGGACCAGGTCATAAAATAGGAAGCATCCCTGGTTTGTAGCAATTGGCCAGAGCAAAGGACTTCGGGGAGAGGCACTGCCATCCCAGCCAAACCGAGGACAGTGGCTGGGAACAAAGGGGACACTGGCACTCAGTTCTGCTGCCCTGGGTCATAGCACACACAAGCCAGTGTGCCTCATTCTCTGCAGAGGATTCCCCTTCTGCCCAACGCCCGAACCTGTGTGGGGTGAAAGAACCAAGCACATAAGAGGATTGGGATAAAACCCCCGTGTGACACCAGATAGTCCCTTCCTACTGTTAGCACTGCCACCAGCAAGGCTGAGGGAAGGAGGCAAATGGACACAGGAAGACCCCATGGCCAGCAGACTCACTAGACACCTGCCAGTCCTATCACAGCCAATCCCACGGCTCAGACATCCGTCCCCCCAGCGCACACCCCCCTGCCCCACTTCTCTCCTGGCAGGACCCTATCTTCTCCCCCCTCACTCTTGGTCACCTCTGCCTGTATGCATGGAAGGGCCCTTGGCCACCTGCCCAGACCAAGAAGGATCTTTTAGCTCCTCTTGTCTGCACAGGAGACATGAACCCATGGCTCCTCCCTTCTCCAAGAGCTTCGGCTCAGCCTGGTGGAAGCTGTGCCTCCCTTTTCTTTCCTTTCTGTCTTGTCTTTCCCCAGTTGCCCTTCTAGGAGAGAAGAAAAGCTGGGTATTCTGGAAACACCCATCCTGCCATTGCATGTATAAGATCCCCCATCACTGAACTCTCAGCACTAAAAAAGAGCTAAGGGCGCGCCGTTCCACAGCTGTGCCTGGTACTTCTGTGCCCAGCGCCCAGATTTGCTTCAGGGACTCTCCCGGCCAGCCCTCGCCACCCCCCACCCCCAGCTTGCCTCTCCCATGTCTATTTTCGCGGTGGATCAGCGCGGCTCTGTTTCCCAAGCAAGGGCTTACGTATGTGTATTTCTATACATTCTTCCCTCCATGGAGGCTCTGAGCCATGGAAATGGCACCTTATGCAAATCAAGGACCCCTCCATCTGCTTCCAATATTCCCCACTTCCCCTTAATAACCTGTTTTAGGGGATGCGGTATATGCAGCAGATGATACAACTTTATTTTTGTAAACCCAGTTGGTCCTGGAGCGCCGGCAGCCACAATAATAGAAGAGCTCGCCTGTTACTGCCTCTCGCGAGTTTGCCAGCAGCACCTCATTCAAACCAGACAGGAGGGGCTCCCGAGAAGCGAGGGAGGTGGTGGGGGGGGTCCCCTGGCCCTCTCTCCTAACCCCTCCCTCTTTCTGTTCGGTGAGTGCTTGCCGTGGGTTGAATTGTGTCCTCCTAAAAGATAAACTGAAGTCCTAACCCTGGTATCTCTGAACATGACCATATTTGGAAATAGGGTCTTTGCAGAAGCATGTCAGATGGAAGTTAAGATGAGGCCATGCTGGAGTGGGGTGGGCCCGAAGCCCAATATGATTGCTGTCATTACAAGGACAGGAGAGGACACAGCCACATGCAGACGGGGCAGAGGTTAGAGTGATGTGTCCATGAGCCAAGAAGCCCTGATCATTGCCAGGGTTTGGCAGCACCTGGGCAGAGGCCAGGAGGGCTCCTCCCGACCCTGCAGCACCTCCCCTTGTAGGTTCTGTCCCCCTCTGCAGAGGGTAGACCATCTACCTGACTCCCGCTCCAGGGCCTCAGGGGGAAGCTCAGAAAACATCTGGCAGCATGAGTGCAGGAGTGTGAAGTGACTATCTCGGGTAACACAGCCAGCAGGTAGAGCTGGGGCATGAAAACACAACTCAGTGTGAACCCACAAAATTTCTTCCATGGCCCACTTAACACTTAAAGGACACTTTTACTCCCCAGAGTTCACTCTCCCCGTAAAGAGTACCCAGGACTCCGTGCACTATTTCTGCCACTTTCTGTGAATCTGTATTTATTTTAAAATACAAGGTTGGGGCATAGGGGAGCCTGTTCTTTCTTCCTTGGGACAAGACTCTGCAAAGCCCTTCCTAGGTTTGCCGCTACCCTTCTTCCTCCACCCCTAGGTGTATCACCTGCCGCTCAGGTGCTCCAGGCCCAAGAGTCCAGAAGCAAAGGTTGGACTTCCCAGAAAGCGAGTGAAGCAAGACATTAGGGAAGAGAATTGTCACTTACCAGCCTACGTTTTTCAAACATCCATGAACCAGTTACATGGCTGGAGGGAAAGTGAGGGTGTTAGGTGCAGGGGCAGGTTACCCACAGGGACAGGGCCCGCTGGGGAGGGGCCAGCATGGGGCGGGGCTAATTTGGGCATGGCCAGTAGGGGCGTGGCTAATGCCAGGGCAGGCTAATGGGAGCAGGGGCAGGGCCAGGGCACTGGTGCCTGGAGGAGGAGAAGGGAGTGTGTCCAGCCCCAAGTAAGCAGGACAGGGGCTGCCACAGGGTCTCACAAGATGTGGCAGATCATAAGCCTGTGATGGAGAAGAAACCTGCCAAATAAGGCTGAGCTGAACCTGGAGACCCCAAGGGGGTAGCAATGGGCTGTGGGGGCCTCCCAGCAGAGCCCGGGCTGAGCGGGGTGTGAGGAGGGAGAGACAGTGAGGAAGGGGGCGCCCAGCCCAGCAGTGGCCTGGAGGCTCTGTGCCCACGGACAGGGTGGTGTTGGAACTCGGCTGCACTCGCCCACCTGCTGCTGTCCACGGAGCTCTTGTGCTACAGGCACAGCTGCGTTGCTGGGACAGACACCCTGACCTGCAAAGCCTTCAGTGGTTACTCTCTGCCCTTTGAGAAGTCCACGGTCCCCTTCCCCAGAATACCCCCGCAACATAGGGGCTACACGAACTTCCACACAGCCTGGGGAGACGCTGTTTTCTGAGATGAGACACCTGGAACACGGCTCGGGACAGCAAGGGACCAGGCAGGTGGGGAATTCTCTGTACTCCTGCTGGAGAAAAATGCCAGCCTGAGGCCCAGGGACACTGTGGGGGCCACGCTAGTGTGAGTCACCTTTACCATTCATTCAATTGAAATTTATGTTTTCAAAGCATGGACAGTGCCAGAGACTGGTAGAATTTCCCTGATGTGACTCAGGACAGACAGGAAACCCAAACCAAGAAAATTCCAGAGTAAAGATAAAAATTCAAGCAGGCAAAAACTTTTCAGACAAGATCAGACTTAAGGAAAAATTTAAGTCTATGACGATTGTCCGTCTGGCTGAGGGGTTGACCAATCAACACCAAACCAGAAAGGCCTCCACACCAAAGACCCCCAGCACCGTCACTGATGATGTGGGTCTGTTCCCAAATCCCACGTCACTGTCACCTCCACATCACCTACGTCCTTGCCTCTGCAAAGGTCCTGAGCCCTGCCCCAGCCCTCCAGCCCTATCTAGAAGGCCAGCAGCCCTCCCTGCCATGGAGAGGCATTGCTCTGTGTGTCTGTTTGGGGATGGTGGTGACTCTGTCCCCTATCTCAATGCCCGGTTTGTAGCACAGGTATCCCCCTTCTCCTCCCACTATCTGGTCCAGTTCTGCCCTGCCCCCTACACACACATCTGTCCTCCCTTGCTCAAGAGCAGAAGGTGCATTGTGTACCGGCCAGATCCTGCCCTGTCCATCTCTCTGCACAGACCTCAGCCTGGTGACAGCCCACCTGGGGCTGACTGAGGCTGTGACGGAATCCATCAGTGAAGGTCAGCACCATGAGGCAGCGGTGCCCTGAAAGGCAGATGGGGGACAGCAGAGTACAGGACGGCCCCTCCCAGGGGGTGGGGTGTTCAGTGCCAGCACCCACAGCAGGGCTGAAGGGACTATGATAAAGCTCAGACAAGACATGATGCTCTGCAGGGACATGTGCGGAGTGCCTGGGCAGCTCCCCATGGCCGTCTACACTGTTAAACGGGGTCGCCTGCCCCAGCAGATCCCCTGCAGCATGGGGGCTGTGATGTTGGGTTGTTCAAGTCGCATGTGGGTGGCGGCACTGCCCTCAGGCCAGGGGTTCCACCAGGCCCAGGACTCAGGGATCACTTGTGTGTGGGGGGGGCTGCCCACTTTCTCCCTGGGTAGAGCACCAGCAGGCTCCTTCCTGGGAGGGGCTGCCCGGATAGGCATCACTGTCATTTCCCCCAGCCCCCACAAAGACCACACTTGCCCACAGGGTGCGGGGGCTGCAGCACCCATGGGTGCCCATGCCCCCCATCAGCCCAGGTAGGCATGAGGGGGCTGTCAGTGTGGGCAGGGGATGGCAGCATGGGCAGTGTGATTGTCTTCGACTCCTAGGCTGCTTCACTTCTCAGCAGCCAGCAAAGGACAAGCACCCTGTAAATTTAGAACTTCTGACGGCTCCTGCTCGGGCTGCATCTCGGTGGTGCATGGGGGGGGGGGGGGGGTAAGAACAATCACCTGGTCATGCCCTCGAGGCTCCTCCCTCAAGGTGAGGGGAAAGGCAACACACTCCCCACAGAGAAGAGGCAACCAACCACCCTCTCAGGCCAGTCCCAACACCCGATGGGCTGCCTCCCAAGGGGACCCTCCTACCCTTCTCACATTTGGCTAAAAATAGAGCCCCTTTTGGCAGTAAATCCACCCAGTTTCCCCAGAACATAAGCTTCCTGAGAATTTAGAAAAGGGAGCAGCTCTGCCTCTTACCCAGCCCAGATGGATTCCTAAAGATTCATGTCCACCCAATTTTTGTAAACCAGTCGTGTTCTCTGGGAGTCACCATCATCTCAGAGAAGTATCCCCTGTGGCTGACCGCCAGGTGGCTGACCAGCCTCCTGCACACATGACAGGCTGGATGATGCCCAGCTTGGGCAAACACATCAGGTCCACAGTAAGCAGGTGCCCCCTGGAGGGTCCTGGTAGATCTGGGCACTCAGGTCTGGATTTTGCTTTTGGGCTGGACTCAAGGTCCCACAAAGAACGGACCTGAGTGCAGATGGCACCAGGCCAGGTTTAGGGTTTCTTTTAGACCTCTGCTTAATTTCTTTCAGGGATGCAGCAACGGAATTACCCTGTTGAAATAGCTCTGAGAGCCTGCATCCAATGTTAGCCGGTGCACAGGAACCCTAGCAGGGGACTTTCCTGGTTTACACCAAGGGTTGGGGTCTCCCCAACTGGATTAAACATTCCTTAAAGGAGAGAAAGGCATTGGGTACTCACTCAATGCCTAAGGGGTGGGGAATCTGTGGTCTTCTGATTTTAAGAATTTTTTTTTTTAAGCACCGAAGGAAGCAGCTTTATCTTTCTCTCCTACACCTCTTTTAATAAAGAGATTTGTTCTGTGAAGTTTGGATTTAGTCAAAGGGCTGAACTTGGGGACTGGAGGGCCATGTGTGACCTGAGGTTACAGACTTCCCATCCCTGTGAGGCTCAGAGAGTCAGCTGAGAACTAGGGGGTGGGGCGCTGTGCCATTTCTACTCAACCACGCAGCCCCTGCCCTTCTTCTCCCTGTACCAGCACTGGGCTCAAGGGGCTCTATGCTTCATGAGGGGGGAGCCCGATCTAATGCCACACTCAGGCCATGCCCATTAGCTGGTGGCTGAGAATAAAGGAGACTCAGCATTGTCATCCAGGGTAACGATAAACCCACTTGTCTGTGCCCCAGTGCCTGCACCTGCCAGGGGGGCCTCCGGGTCCCAGCATGACTATTCCTTCTCCCTGGATGAGCAGGGGAATTTCTGACGAGCATTCCCTTCACTTCAACCTTCACAAAAGCCAGAAGCACCCTAAGCAAGAAGCACAGATGTCCAGGGATGGGGAAGGGGACACCCTTGGGGCTGGGCACCGGAGCTTCCCAGCACAGAAGGACAGCCTGGGTCATCTCTGGTCAGGGAGTCCAAGCAGCCTTTGGCAAAAATCTGTGGTTATCATTTTTTCCTTATTATAAAAGTTATACATATTCACTGCAGAAAATTTAGAAACTACACATATGCAAAAAGAAGAAAATAAAAATAACCCATAATCCCACTAACCCGAAATAACTCCTGTTAACATTTTGAGCATATATACACTCCCAGACTTTCCTATGCATAGAATATATATTTTTGGTACCAAGTAGGATCATACTGTACATTCCATTTTATAACTTTTTCCATTTAACTATGTATCATATCAAATCATTAAGTATTCTTCTACAACAGAGTTTTTTAATGGAAGAATTAGCCAAAAAATATATATATACTAAAGGGAGAGTTGAGGACAGGAGAGAAAATTTCACAACACAGAAACTTGCAATTAAGCATTCGATATGAAAATGCCCATTGTAAACAAACTCCTTTTTCCTCTTCAGTCCAAATTCTACAATATGAAAAAAACAAAATGTCATCTGATTTGGGGACCTGACACTCAAAAGAGAGCTAGCTGCCCTTGGCAGGTGATGTCCTCAGAAGGAAACAGCATCTCAGTCCACAAGTGCTAGCCTCCTCTCCCAGCAGGTGAAAAGTTGTCCAGATATTTATGGGACTGTGACATTGCAGTTGTCCAAATGCTGTCAAACCATTCCCAGGGAGGTGCTTGCGGGAGGAGGGAGGTAGGAAGCTGAATCCAACGAGGGTCCCACAGGATGCACATCAGCTCTGCCAAGGATGAGGCGTGTCCCTCAAATATGAAATGGGAGCAGGGGCGGGAGGTGTCTTCCTGAACAGCCCAGGGCCTGGACAGGCTGAGAAGCCTCTCAAGTCCCACCTCGGAGCCAGTCAGAGGCTGTTCCACATAGGGGTCCTCTAATCCTGAAGTTTGTTTGGAAACCCAAGCAGAACCATGGATGAACAGCCAGGGCTGTTTCGGGCCCTAGACCCACTGAGACCCAATGGCAGTGTCCTTGGGGAAAGAATCTATGCTTGTAAAACATCACTGTGGCCAAGTATCTGTGTGTCCCCAGTTAGTTTCTCAATGTAGTTAGGGAAGCCCCTTCAGGAGAATGCCCACCTGCCACGTACAAAAAAAAGACAGAGAAGGGCGGCGCCTGTGGCTCAGTGAGTAGGATGCCAGCCCCATATACTAGGGTGGCAGGTTCGAACCCTGGTCCCAGCCAAACTGCAACAAAAAAATAGCCGGGCCTTGTGGCAGGCACCTATAGTCCCAGCTACTCGGGAGGCTGAGGCAGGAGAATTGCTTGAGCCCAGGAGTTGGAGGTTGTTTGTGAGCTGTAACGCCAGGGCACTCTACCAACGGCAACAAAGAAAAAAAAAGAAAAAGAAAGACAGAGAAGATCCTTGCACCCAGAGAGAAGAGTCAGGACCCAGGGTGAGCGGGAACTCTAGGACACTTGGCTTTGGAGGACTGGTGTACCGGGTTCCCATCGGCATGTTAGAGGCCTGCAGCTGCACCCTACAAAACCTGACAAAAACTGGCGGAAGTCTGGTGGAAGAGAGCTGTCTGTCACGTGCCAGGCCGGGCCAGGGCTGGCCAGTTTGGCACCTCTCCACTCCAAAACACAGGATCTGTGCCTGCCTCCTCCACACCCTCAGTGTTGGCCTCACCCCGGGCTAGAAACAGCTGGCCCACAGCAGTGTCCTGGGCCCTCTCAGACGCCAGCGCAGCCCCTCGCCCAGGGAGTGCTCTTTCTGTCGTATTGGTGGAACCGGTCACCACTGAGAGCTCAGCATCCCCTGTAGGCTGACAAAGAGGGCGTGGAGGATGCTCCCCGGAGCCAGTCCACCAGCAGGGCCTCTCCCTAGCAAAGCTCAGTCCCGCCTGCCCACCAGAGAGAGTCACAGGGGATATCTCTCTATTCCTTTGCTCTCTTGTCACCCAAGACAAGTCACCCCAACTATGAGCCAGAGGCTGGAAAGTGGCCCAGCTGCCCCTCCAAGTTTCCTGGGCTTGCAGGTCAGCTGCATGGATGGAGGGCGCAGGGCACAGCAGGATGCAGGCCCAGTGACAGAACCCCCACCCCAGCCAGGCAGGATGCTTGTGTCAGGGACATCGTTCCGGCACGAGAGAGGCTACACTCTGGACGCCTGCAGCCCTGAGTGTCAGCATTCGTGGGGGCCTCTGGCTGCCGTTCACTTCCTGTAAGGAACAGAGTGGGAAGAGTCCACATGAAGAGTGGGTGCAGGGGAGGCAGAGGGGTCTGCACTGGCCCCTGCTCCTGGACAAGGGGCTGGCTTCCCCCTATGCAGGCCAGCCCCCACACCAGCCCCTGCCCAGGAGCCCTGGAAGGTCCATCTCCACAGAACCTGCCCTCTGCAGCTTTCCAGGCACCAAGGGACCTTCTCTGTCCACATTCTCCCAGGTCCATCCCTGGGTAGAATTAAACTAGTCCCACAGGGAGTCAGGAGAGAGAATTGCCATCCCCATGGCCAGGAAGTTTGGTCCCAGACGCCACCAGACATTCCCTGGTCTTGCTTTCCTAGGCCTGGTGATGTTTGTACTGCCACCGCATAGCCTGAGCGTCCCGTGACCTGCCAGGCCAATTCCTGTTTAATTGCAGCTCAGGAAACATCCACTTGGGGCCATGTCAGCCCTGCCAAAGGTGGCCTGTCACCTGATGCAAAGACAGACAAGCCCGTCTCTCTCTGCTCCTCAGGCCACACACACCCCCACCCCCGTGAGCTCCAGCCTCCCTCCCCGTTGGCTTTGTTCTGATGAATAAGGCACAAAAAATCTAAGAGGATCCTGCCATAGGTGCCTGATCCTACCCGGCTCACTATGCAGAATCAGGGTTGTATCATCCGTGTTCTAAGGGAACTAGAAAGGGGACACTGACCTGCCTGGCAGGTGTATTTATTTCTAACTGTTCTAACACATTGGCAAAAATTCAGTGGCTTAAAGCAACACAAGTGTATCCTCTTGCAGCTCTGAGAGTGTGAAATCAAGGTGTTGGCCGGGCTGCCTGGCTCCAGAGATTCTAGGGAAGGAGCCTTCTGGGGTTCCCTGCCATCCTTGACAGTGCTTGGCTGGCATTTGCATCGCTCCCGTCTCTGCCTCTGCAGTCCCGCTGCTGTCTCCCAGGGTGTCTGTGTGTCCTCCCCTTCTTATAAGGGCGCTAGTCCTTGGATTTAGGGCCCCTGATCCAGTGTGGCTCCATCTTAACATGATGACATTTGCAAAGACCCTGTTTCCAAATAAGTCCCCATTGAGGGCCTGGGAGGTCAGGATGTAGACAGAGGAGGCACACGGCCAGCCCACAGCTCACACAGCCCCCGTGTCCTGGAATGTGGAGGGAGGGCGGTTCCCCACCGCTCCTGAGCCACGCGGGGCACCTGACTCCCTCAGACTCACCCCAACTCTGTCTCCCTAGAAGTCTTGTTTCTACCTTTGAACAAAAAAGGACAAATCCACTCCCTCCTACCAATGACTGGCCTTTGAAAATGTGACGCATCAAGGCAGCCCCCACCACAGCCCCTTCAAGGCTCCCAGCTCCAATTATCACCTCTGGAGTCTCAAGCCCTCCCCAGACTTGTGGCTTTGAGTCCCTTTGTGCTTTTCTCACCAGCCTGGTTAGAAGGTCACATCCCTTCTACAGCAAGTCACAGAACAGACCACAAGTGCCCCAAGAGGATGGGCCAGCAGGGTGGGGTAAGTGAGGACCCTCTGGAAGCCCAAGGAGACGCTTCTCCCCACACACATCAGCGCCACGGGAAGAAGACACGGGGAAGGGGTGCCAAGGGTGGGAGGGGAGGGCAGGGTCTCCGTGCTCCCCTCCACCTAGGCCAGGCTGTGCTGTTGTGCCAATGGGTAAACTGTGGAAGGAGAGCTGTCCCACCCCAGCCTGTCATTACAACATGTAATCACAGGATGGCTGCTCTCTCTCTGAAGTCAGCAACTGCCTAGCCCTAGGTAAGAGCTTAACAGAGACTTACTGAGTAAAATGCACGAATGAATGAATAGCCTGGCTGCAGCAGAGTGGAGACCTGGAGCCTTCCACCCGGCAGCCTCTGAAGTACCCTCCTTGGAGGGACAGGGTGCATTTGGCCTCGGGGGAGGTAGGGACAACCACAGTCAGAACAGGATGGTGCCACTTCCGTCCCTAGGCCCCATTCCCTGCTCTGAGGTGAGCTTCCAGGGCAGGTGAAAGCAGGATCATGGAAGCGGGCAGGTATTTTAAGACTCACACAGGCCAGACCCCTGCCTTAGAGCAGCACCAGAGCAGCAAAATGTAGGGCTCTCAAGCCACATGGGGCTCCCTTCAAACCCAAGAATTTTAGGATGAGATCAGCAGGTGACAAGTGCCTGTGTGGGGTCTGGATGTCTGTGATTCCTGTGAGACCCAGAAGGCCAGCTCTGTGAGGAGCTCAGGTCTAAGCGCCAGAGACTGGGTGATGGCCTCATTGCACCAGTCCAGAAGCAACTCCAGCATGGCATGTGATCATCAAAGTGTGAGTATGACTCATATGTAAAGAGTGTCCTGAAACTACTAAGAAATTTCATGGAAACATGGACAACATATGTGAATAGACAGTTCACAGAAGTAAACATGCAAATGACCAGTGAATACATGGAAGGTACTCAAGCTTCCTAGAGTTGGGGAAATGTAAGTTAAAATGAGGCATGTTGTGTGCTTAGACTGAAAAGTATTTTAAGTATCCATCCAATAATGGATGTTGGAATGCATATAAAATAAGGTATCCCCATATCATATGGAGAGATCTGTAAATATTATTAAATTTTTATGAAGCAATCCAGGGGCAGTTTCAAATTAAAATGTAATATATGCCCTTTATACATAATTCTACTTTGGGGATTTCCCCCCCAAAAGCCAAAAGTGCCAGGAAAATATCTAGTGTGTGACAACACATGGGCATGTCTTGGAAGGTGAGACAATTGTGAGCAGAGGTCAGAGGTTGCCCAGGAGAACTGGAATTACAGGGGGATGGTGGAGAAAGACAATTCATTTCACTTTCCATACTTCTGTGTCATAAGAACTAACACAGCGAATAAGTAATTACTTTTATAATTTATGCAACTGAATTAAATGACTAAGAAAATAATTTCGAAGTGAACCCTTTCTACTCCCTGTGCTGATGCAGGTAAGATTGCCAGATTTAGGAGGAAAAAATAAGGGACTCCCACTCCCCAGTTAAATTTGGATTTGGGATAAACAACAAAGTTTTGTATTTTTAGGGTAGTTTCCAAGCAATATTTGGCAGGAGCTTAGACAATGTAAGTTCTGTCATCATTCACCTGAAATGCAAGTGTCACTGGGTGGGCATCTCGTGTCTCATGTGGCCACCCGAGACTCACGGCGGCAGGAAAAGGAAAACGTCCGGCGACCTCTGCACTTCCAACGTCTGTCTGTTCCCTGTCCTTCCTAGTGAAAGCCTGCCACATCGCAGCAACGTTTCCTCTTCCCAGGAGTCACACCTGCACTCACTCTCACAGGTTTCCAGTGCTCATCTGAGAGAACATGGCTTGAGTCAAACCCATACTTCAGGGAACGCTGGTGCCTGGCCTGGCTCCTGCGTGAGTGAGGGTCAGCATGTCACACCCAACTCGTCCTACTGAGCTGTGAGCTTCCAGAGCCGGGTTCTGGGCCTGCCAACACTTCGTCTGAGCCACACGGTGCCTAACACCTGGCAGGTGGGAGCAAACACAGGGAGGTGGATTAATGAGGCCCAGGACGCTGCAAAGGAAGATGGCACCCCCCTCTTGGGGGTGTGTGGTGCCCATCTGCTCCTCAGGGCTCCTCCTGGGATGTCAGGCAGCGTTGCCCCACTTCTCCGCCATGCTGCCGGGCTCCTTCTGTCCTGTCCTCCCACACAAGGTGCCGAGCTTCACACACGATGGTCTGAGCCGCTGCTTCCAAAGGCAGCCGTATCTTGGTGTCATTTCCATGTTCTCACACACTGTCAGGGTTTGCAGCTGTGAGGAAGAGGGAGGTAAACTCCAGGTGGAGCCTGTGCGCCCTCAACTGGGCTGCCCACCCTTTCTGAGCTTCAGCGCCCTACTCTGCAAATGTGGAGGTCAGGTGAGATGTTCGTGAAGGGATTTCTAAGCATTTTGGAGAGTTTGGGGTCGGTGATGTCCCCAGCCCTCCTTATCTATCCTGGGCCACTTGGACACCACTTCAGACCCACTCATGCCTACCACTGGAGACTGGTGACCACCAGCCTCAGGAAAGTCCCCATCACCCTTGCCTCGAGGCCCAGGTGGCTTGGCGGGCCCAGGTATGTTCCAGGGAACTGCCACTGCCCCATGCGCTGTGGAGCTGAGGTGGCCCGACGAGACATCAGCATCACAACCCACACTGATCTTTGTCAATTACGCGCCAGTATTTGAGTTCTAACCAGCTCTAAATTGAATCAGGACGAAATCATCAGAATAAAAAGAGCCCGAGCCACAGCCTTTCAATTCCAGCACTGGAAAAAAAAAAAAGTTATACATTTCATAATGGCCTTCTACCCCGTAATGAACAGGAAAAATAAATTAGATTCCAAGCTAAGGGTATATTTATGCAATTTCATTATGTGCCCATGAGCAAGCCTGGTTTTCACCAAGATAAAAATGAGCTCTCAGAAACACTCGCACTAAATAAATGGAGTGATTTAACAGCTTAACGGGGAGCGTGGAAGAGGAGCTGAAGGACAATGTCAAAAATGGGACAATAAGAAAGGCTTACGACGCGCCACCCGCCCAGTGTGCAAAGTGCCTGCTGCCCGCCGGGGGCTGCCTGTGCCCTGGGAGGAAACAGCTCCATCCTCTGCACCGCAGGGGACCTAATGCCGAGCACAGGGGACGCAGGCTCTCCCCTTGACACCTGATGGCCTAGCCATCACCTGGGCCAGCATAAAATCAGAGCTCCTGACCCCAAGTCAATTCAAACCCACTGGCTCCTTGCAAAGAGGCCACCCCCACTGCAGCGGTGTCCGTGGGAGACACTTGAAGCGGGTGGGTCTCAGCCTTCTTTTCCTCCTCTGTCTCACTTCCAGAAGTCCCACATGGTTCTCTCTTTCTGCTTCTGTCTCAGGACATTGGTGGTGCCAGCTTCAGGGTCTAGTGGCCCTTCCCACCATGGTCACCAGGTGGGCACGGCACAGGGGGCTCCTCTCAGGCCCCCACATAGCAGCTGCCGGCACCTTCATGTGCTTCTTTTTACAGAAACAAAACTCTTTCTCTGCTGCCTTCAAACACTTCGCAAGTGTCAACTTTTTTTTTTCCCCGGCACGCTGTTTATCGTGCGACAAGCCGAGACCTCTATGTGAGAGGCGTTTCATAGCTCGGGTTGTTGTGAAGGTTGACAAAATAATGGATTTTTTTTTAATGGATATTTACAAAGCAGGAGGGTGTTTCCTGAAAACTCCAGTGGTGTCTTCACGGGGACACACTCAGAGTCAGATGGCTTAGGGACCGCTCTCCAAGGCAGCTGCTTTACCTCCCTGAGTTGATGGGTTTTGGACTTACCAAGGGGCTCCCTGATGCTGTAAACAAGGTGTGAGGAAAAGGTCATCAAACCATGGTGTGTGAATCCCTGGGGACATCTCAGGAGGTACCTCCCATGTTCCTGGATGAGGAAATCAAGGCTCAAAGGGATTAGGAAGGATCCCAGCTAACCGTCCAGGGAGCTGGGCTTGGAAACACCATGTTAGTCATGGGAGTGTTTTTAAATTTTCTGCAAGCCACATTTTAAAATGATTTTTTAAACATGAAAGTAACTTGGTAGTCTATTTTATTTAACCCATATTTCCACAAGATTTTCAGGTCAATACATTATCTGTATAAGAAGTTGTTGACGAGGTACTTTACACATTTGGTCTGCACGCCCCTCAGTGCGACGCCCTTCTGACCCCACATGCATCTGCCCACACTCCCGTGGCCACCATCCTGGTTGAGGTGGGCACAGACCCCTTTGTGTCATGACTGCCTCACAAACACAACTCCCAGCCTAGTGGCCAACCGCTCAGCCACCGGGAAGCCAGCTCAGCAAAAGGATGTGCCCAGCACTCAGCCTTCACAGGTCTCAAGTCCCCAAAACCACCCTGAGACCAGCACACAGTCACCTGCTCCACACCTCACCGAGCACATTCTCCGTGTCAGGAACAAAGGACGTTACAGGTGGTATTTTGCCACATCCTCAAAGCAGCCCTGGGAGGCAAAGTGTCATCCCCTTTGTGACTCCCTGGTAAAGGAGACTCAGACAGGCCTACCGCAAGTGGCCCAAGTGAATCCAATGGATAGATGGAGACCTGGAAAATCAGTGTCTGTCACCCTCTGGGGATGATGAGAGCCCCTTGGAACCAGGCAGATGCTTGGTCCCCTGTGTCTCACGGCCTGCAGCTACTCAACACCAGGCAAAACCAAGACCTCCCTGCCCAGGTCACATCCTCTCCTTTACAAGGGCTTCCAAGGGAAAGAAATAAGCAAACAAGCCAATAAACAGACACGGACAGTGAAACTGAGACAAGCAGGGAAGACGCTGAGTGCACCAGCACCGTGGTCTTAAGACAAAGCCCATTAACTCGTTAGTGCCAACGGGGCTTGGATTCCACAGCTCTGTGTGATGCTTGGCTACCATCCAGAGTGAATTCGGAGCTATGGTCAGCCAGGAGCCATGCAGCCAGTGCGGGAAGAGGGGGACTAGGGTTGAGCCTGTAGACTGTCCCCAAGCAGTCAGAGACGTCAAGGGAAGGTGGCTCACCGAGGACAGCCCTCACCATACCCCAGGCGTTTATACCTCCTTCCTGCATGTGAGGGTGGAGGTGGGGCCCCACAGGTGCCCACTGTCATGCTCACAGGGACCCCTGAGTCAGGCACTTCTGTGTCACAGGTCAGGAAGCAGAGATCAGAGGGCTAGTCGGCAGTGGCACCTGGGGCAGCCACTGGCCAGTCTCTGTTTCAGTGTCACATGCTCAAGTTGTCATCTGACCTTATGGAAGAGGCCTCAGACCCACACAAAGGAAGGGCCAGAATCAGCCCCTTACAACACTCCAGCGGCCGGTGTATCACCCCACAGGAGGGCTGGCTCTGTCATCGTGAGGAGACACCAAGGAGGGGAGGGCTATCTGCCCAGTGGCCAGGGGACCCACGTAAAGAAAGAAGCAACAGAGAATCAGGGCATGGAGAGGAGGGAAGAGGGGAGACAGCAGAGGGACGACAAGTCCTCCTCCAGTCTCCCAGAAGGTGGCCCGTCCTGCGGGGCCCCTCCACCCTCCCACTTCCCACCTGCCTGCCAACCCTGACACCCTGACGTCCGCCGGTCCTCACTGCACCTGCCACACCATGGCCACCAGGCTCCCAGCAGGCTGTGCCTGGACACCTTCCTGAGGGCTCGGACAGGCGCCACATCCTCAGACCCCTGTCTGCATCCCTGGAGCCACCCACTCAAAGCTCTTACATAACTCAGGTCCTTCCTCACACCCCCCCCCCAACAGCACCACCCTCCCCCACCTTCTAGACACGGGGGTGTAACATCTGCTCCTACCGTCTCTCCAAGGAAACTCCCTCCCCCACATGACCGCACCCCCAACTCAGACACCGTCACCCTCTCCCAAAGCAGCAAGGGATAAAAAGCGACACGAAATAAAAACATGCTACCACCACCACCCACCACATCATTAAGGGCAAAAAAAAAAAATAGCCTCCTACAAATGAAACTCTTTCCTTCTTGTTCTAGAAAAACAATAACAAACCCTGGGGGGCAGGAAGGCGGGAGGAAGCAGACACGGCTGCCGTGCCTTTTCATCTCCCTGGCTGAAAGCATCTTTGAAATTTCTTATTTTTTAAAAAGAAAGAATGAAAGAAGTCCATGCAGATCCCCAGGGCCATGTTCGTGTGAAGATGGTGTCAGAATTCGGCTCTGAGAAGCGACACGGAGGGTCCTTACTTCCCTAGCCCTCCTGGCCCCCTCCTGCCAAGGTGCTTGCCCTGCAGGAAAGGGGGGTCAGGTGTGTGGCTGGGTCCAGAAGCCAAGATCAGCCTCACCGGCCAGCTCTCCAGAAAAGTGGGGGTTCCCAGGAAACATCTTATCTTATCCTCATGAAAGCACCATGGGCCACCAGCTGTGGTCCCTGGCCTGCTGCAGAGGACAGGCCTGGTACTGATACAATGGCCAATGCATACGGCCACTCCTTCCTTCCCTCCAGGCTGTGAGGTGGTGTGATCATCACCACCATCTTGCAAATGGAAAAACTGAGGCTTGAGATGGGGAGACATGCTGCAGAGTCCCTTGTCCCTGGATCCGAGCAAGCCCCAGTTGCCACATATACCTGCCCTACAGGAAGGCTGAGGACAGGCAGGAAGCATCTCTAGGCTCTTCCAGGCACTAGCTTGTCTTACTTTCAAGCCCTAAAGGGGACAGAGGCATCCCAGAACACTGTGAAGGTGGTTGAGGCGTGGGCTGCAGGTGGGGAAGCCCAGCTTTTGGGCTGGCCCCCGCCCACCCTCTGGCTCAACCCCAGGAGTGAGCAGATGGGTCCCCTTTCCCAGGGGCAGTGGGGGCAGGGATACAGCTCCATAGCAATTAGCACCAACTATAGCTCCAAGGTGGCAGAGCTCCTGAGTCCACAGACTCCTGAGTGAGCAAGTCCAACACCAGGGTTAGAGAACCCAAAAACTCAGTATGGACCATCACAACAGCTTGTGTCCACATTGAGCCAGAGGAGTGATTCCAGCCTCCAACCCAAGGGACACCCCCAGGAGGCCGGAGGCTGCCCCAGAGGGTGAGGATGCAGGAGAGCAGAGACGGGGGACACAGAATGGGGGATCATCGCCGTGTGGCCAAACATTCTAGAAGAGAAAGCACAGCCTCCTAGATACGGCCCCCGCCCATCAGACCTAGCATTAAAACAGGGAGAGTTGAATTGTTGTAACAAGCATGAAATCACCAAGCTCTAGTGACATGGAAGATGAAGCGATTTACCCACAAAGTCCTGGCGTTCCAGTAAGACCACACAAGAAAACACAGAAAACCATCTCCCAGGCCGAACACTGCTGGGCCGTGTGGGGCACCCACTGAGGGCTCTCATTCCTGTTCTCCATGAGGACCCTCTCGTTCTAACAGTGTTCTATGGGGTCTAACAAGGAACATTCCTCCAGCCAGGGCCCGGCCAGGTCTGTCAACCTGAACACAGCCACCCACAGCAGAGGCTGGACAGGAATACAAGGTGTTGGGGCCCTGAAGAGCAATGGAACTGGGAAACAAGGTCAGCGTGGCCCCATAAGGGGCTTGGACAGCCACATGGAGCCAGACCTTTTCCCCAGAAGGCAGTTTATTAACTACTCAGACAGGAGGAATAATTGAACTGAGAGATTATGATGCAAGGAAGGCTAGACCAGTGTGGTAAAATGGAACCCCAACATCAGGGCAGCAAGTCTAAATGTGAGTCCGTGTGCTCATAGTACAGAAGTTCAAGACCAGCACAGGCAGACCTGCCCTTCCAGTTTATTTAATAAATGTCAAAGCACCACCACATCCCATAAGCATTTGTGGGATGACAAAGGGACTCGGTAGATGGGTGGATAGAGTTGTTGGATGGACAGAGATGGATGATCCTCTGTTGACATAAAAGGAAGCAAACAGATCAGAACACAGAGAATTTTTCCTTGCAATTCAAAAGTTCTCAAAATCTAGTACCAGCGCTTCCTAACAGAGCATCCTCTGAGGACAGGAATGCCCTGTGTCTGCCCCGTCCAGCAGGGTAGGCACCAGTCACAAGTGGCTAGTGAGCACCTGAAACGTGGCTGGTGCAGCTGAACCACCAAATGTTTCATTTATTTATATACTCACATGTGGCTAGTTGCTACAGAGGATCATCCATCTGTCTGTCCATCCACCAACTCACCTGGACACCTCACCAACTGTACTGGGCAGCAGAGTTCCAGACCTTTTTTTTGAACACACCTTTTCGCATGCTGCTCCTCCCTCGGCAGCTGTTTGTAATCTGGGAAAACATGACTCCGTGAGAGGCTGACATCACATGAACAAGGGGGCTCCACTGTCCCTAGTCTCTGATTTCTGCTAAACAAGAAAGGAACTTGTAAAGCCAGGGGATACAGGTAAATGAGATGGATAGATAGACATACACATAGGATTATCGTGTTGGGTATAGCTGATTTGGTTTCATATATAGTATTCATTTTTCACTGATTTGCTTGGATTCTCTGAGTGCACAATTATATCACCTGCAAAAGAGTGACTCTTTTGCCCCCCTTTCCAGCATTCATACATCTCATTTCTTTTCTTGTCTGATTGCATTGGCTAATGCTCCTGCTACAAAATGAAACAGCAGCAGCCACAAGGGGCGCCCTTACTCTGTGCTTTAGTGTTTCCATAGTAAGAAAAAGAATGGATTTTGAATAGGATTACAGTCACCTTAAGGGAGTATCTATCAACTTCTGTTTTATTAAGTGTTTATCAAGAATACATGCTTTAGGGGGCTGGAGGTTCACAGAGTATGGCACACCTCTTGGGGCCGGGACACAATTATAAGAGGGAATTTATAAATGTAATCAGTGTAACCTAATTCTTTGTACCCTCAATGAACCCCAAACAATAAAAAATGTATACCTTTTCAGTATCCAAAGAGGTATTAATGTAATAATTCTCTTCATATTTATAATATGGTACATTATATAAGTATATTTCTTAATATTAAACCAATATTAAACCATTGCTAGAATAAACTCTATGTGAACATAGGATATTACTATAACCTAATGCTGGAATCCTATTTGTTAATATTTTCTTAACAAATGTGCCAATATTTGTGAGATGTCTGTAGTTTTATTTTTGTACAATCTTTATCAGATTTTTAAAAAACTTTTATTTTTGTATAAGGAAAATTACTCAGACTTTTTCTTCTTTTTCTTTGCTATAGAACAGTTTAATTAAACTTGGAAATATATGTTCTTTAAAGGTTTTGTTTGAATTCCCCTGTGTAACCACCCAGACCTCACGCTTTGTGTGGAAGTAGCTTTAAAACTTTCTGAACTTCCACAGAAATTGGTCGGTTTGGGTAAATTCTCCGTCACCCTTGATATTTCTCATTTTGTGTTCTCTGGACTTCCTCACTTTCTAACCTGGATTGCGTTAGCTAGTGTTTCATCTACTGAAGTTTTGTTAAAAAACAGCTCTTTATTTACTAGCCCTATTCTTCCATTTCATGGCCCATTTGTTATCCTATTAACTTCATTAGTGCCTGCCTTCTGCCTTCCTTCAGTGTACTTTTTTCTCTTTTTCTAACTTTCCGAGTCATAAACTTAATTATGTGTATTTTCTCCTTTTCATTGGCTATGTATGTGAGGGTGTGAATTTTCTCCCACCATGCTCACCTTCAGCCCTCAGCAGACCCTGCAGCCCCTCAGTGTGTGAAGCTTCATGCCCCGCCTCTAGGAGCCGAAGCCTGTTGTCTTGTGTGTGTTCCACCAGTAGACTGGGTTCGTCGGGGTGAGGGACCATGTCTTGCTCAGTTCTTAACATCTAGCACCTAACACAGACTCTCACACATTGAAGGCTGTCAACAGATGTTTATGAGAAACATTACAGAATGGATAACAATTTTGTTGCAATATATTATGCAATCATTTTATAAAACTGATATTTGAGTATTGATTCTATGCTGGGCACTGTGCTAGCTCCTCAATGAGCATAATTTTCTTAATCCTCAGACAACCCTGTGAGTTGGTTTTGTAGGAAACCAAAGCTCAGGGAAGCTAATGAAACCCCCAGCCATAGAGCAATGATTATCATCAGCCTCAGGAACCCAAAGCTTGTGACCTCAGCCAGATGCTAAGCCCTTGAAAGGTGCAGTCACCGAAGACAAAGGAAGTGGTCTGAGAACAAGAAGAACCCTTGGAGTAGGAAGCTCAAGTACAACCTTTGGTATTAGGCAGGCTTAAGCTTGAATCAGATCTCCACCACTAGCTAAGGAATCAAGGCAAATAATTCATGTCTCTGTGCCTTGGATATTTCACCCCTAAAATGAGGAGAATAATGCCCATACACCCAAAGGACCATTGTAACACAGGATGATAGATACAAAATACCCAGCACAATTCCTGCTGCGGTATGCACTCGGGAGATGATAATGGTGAGGTGATGCTGGTGGTGGAGGTGGTGGTAATGGTGGTGATGCTAATGGTGATGCTGGTGATGTTGGTATGGTGGTGACTGTGGTGATGATGATGTTGATGATAGTGGTGATGGTGGTGGTGATGGAATGGTGGTAAGGGTGGTGATGATGCTGGTGATGATGATGATGATGGTAGTGACTGTGGTAATGGTGGTGGTGGTGATGATGTTGGTGATGTGGTGACTGTGGTGGTGGTCATGGTAGTGATGGTGCTGGTGGTGATGATGCTGTTGGTGATGGTGGTGATGGTGGTAAGGGTGGTGATGGTGCTGGTGGCGATGATGTTGGTGATGGTAGTGACTGTGGTGATGATGTTGGTGATGGTGGTGATGGTGGACACTATGGTGGTGGTGGTGGTGGTGCTGATGATGGTGATGGTGATAGTGATGGTGGTGGTGCTGCTGCTGTTGCTGGAGGAAGGCCATAGCAGCAGCAATGGTGATGATGACAACTGTGACAATTACATCATATCAAAATTTCAACCACTACTGTCACCAAAACCCAACACTGTATCTGTGAAAATGGCCCCATTAAGATAAATAAAAGCCCATAGAGTGGAAGAAATAGAAAATTCCAGAACATAAGGGCAGGAAAGAGTGTTTAATATCTTCATCCATAACTGCAGCACTTTATAGATGCAGAAGCAAAGAGCAGGGTAGGGAGAGAAGTTTGTCCACAGCTTCCCACCTGCCACTAGCCAGGCCCAGCCAGGCCATCTTCCCATCCAAGCTGACCCCACTCCTCCCTGCAAGCCCCTCAACTACCATCCAAGCACTTATCCTGAGCAGGGCATCCTGGCTCAGGCACTGGGAACCCAAAGAAATGGGCACTGTAGGGACATCAGAACCCAAAGCACCACTCGATGGGCCAAGGAGGGGAAACACTTTCCAGGAAAAAGGGTTGATGAGAGCGGTAAGCTCAGTGGGCTGCCGGGGGCAGGGCTGAGGGAGAAGATAGAGGCAGCATAGTGACAAAAATGAGTGCAGGGAGAAGCTGTAAATACGGGAAGGCAGCAGGGCACAGAAATCAAGTACACGATTCAGGGTTGATGTGAAATTAACAGGTACTTAGAAGACTAGTCCTAAGTCAACATCCTTGTAGTAATGAGAAAATATGAACTGGGACGGAAAGACTGACCAAATATTTACTGACAAAAAGCAAAATAAGAAACTATCGGAAAAGAAGACAGCACATATGTAAACATCTTGGGCTAAACCTCCCTAAGAAGAGCGTCATCAGCGGGGAAGACAGTGACAGGGCAGCGCCATGGCCTCTTTCTCCGGGAGCACTGCTGCTCCCTCAGGCCCCCACTGAGCCCGGCCTGGAGCCAAGGGTTTGCTGTGCCATCTCCATCACTCCTTCCTGTTAGGAAACAGACCAGAGGACAAGCGAGTAGGCAGGACTTGAATCCAGGTAGTAGTGGCCCCAGCCCTTGAACTCTTAGCCGTGTCCACACTCTGCCCCTACACAGAGAGGACACTGAATGAATATGATCTGTGGGCGGCATTCCTCCACCTCACATCACAGCCACTGGGAGGCTGGCACATTCTCAAACAGATACCATCTGAAGGGCATTGGGAACCCCAGGTGGAGGGAGCAGAGAGGAACAAAGGGCAGCTGCTGACCACTGACCATGGGCACATTTTCATACAAGCCACCAGATTAGTGGTCATGGGCAAAGCATTTGCAGAGTCTCAAGATATTTTCCTTGTGAAATTAGACTAGATTAGCTCTGGTGTAAACATAGTCACAGGCTGAAGGGAGGCTTGAAAGCTATAAATGAAGGCTAATGGTAGGTGTCAGCACGTTGGGCGGGAGGAGGTGCCCAGTGGAAGAGCTCCCGGGCTGCTGCAAGGCCCCAATTTCATTTAATATCTGAGCTAATGATCTGGAAGACAACAAATAGGTCATGAGCAAAAACTGCCAAAGACACAGGTGGGCACTGCAGCTGTCTGCTGGGGTGTGAGGACACAGCATGGCAGACAGGAGTAACCTGGAGGGAAGGTAAGTGGCTCCCAAGAAAATTGAGGTTCATCTTGAAGAAAAATTACAAAAACTCAAATCTAAGAGGAGAGAAACTCTAGCCCCAAACAGTTGCTTTCTGAGCTGAGGAAACTGGGAGAGAAGGCGGGCGGACCTATCCAGCCCCAGGAGCCCACCATGACCCAGCTTGACATCACACAGAGCGGGCAATTTGTATTCTGCTCACCATTTGGGGGCAGGAAAGAATCCCCTCCAAGGAGCTGAGAGCAGCATGAGGCCTGGCATAGGGGTCTACCTGGGTGGCAGCTTTACTCTGAGGGGCCTGGGGACAGGCTTGGGGACAAGCAAGAGAGATTTCAGAGAGTGACCAAAGTAAGGGGGTGGAGAGGCTGAAATCCTGCCATGTGCACGTGAGACCTGTCTCTACCTGGCACTGAAACAGCAGGGACAGTCCAGAAGGCCTGGGGGCAGAGGGGGACCTGGGTCTGAGCAGCTGTGAAAACATCATGGCCCACCCGGCCCCCGGTGCCCACCAGGGAGGTAAGACATCGCAGCCAGGATTTCCAGCACCTGGAAAGTGAGTGCAGAGACTCTCCCAGCTGGGCTGCTCATTGCTGGAGAGGAAACCAAAATTGTCAGCCCCCGACACATTTGGAAATTTACTGGAGCAGCCATTCCACTGCCTTGTGGGGACTGGGTTAGTCAACCCGTTAACCACATATTGTCACCACCCACAGAGCATGGAGGCTACACAGGCCTGCTGGGAGCCAGGGAGGGGGACACAGAGGCAGGAGGGACTGAGGTTTGCCACACAGGAAGGACATTGAGAGGAGGTGGCAGAACCAGCATGGAGGGCACAGGAGTCAGCTGTGTCCTTGGTGAAGCAGGACGACTGAGATAGGAGCCTGAGTCAGCTCAACACGGGCAGTAACCTGAACGCACTCCCCCACGTGCAGGCTCTAACTAGGTGCTTGGCTAGGGTAGATGCAAGGGAGCAGCTGGACTTCTGGGAGCCTTTCAGCAGAAGACCCCAGGGAAAAACATAAGGCTGGTGGTGGGCCAGGGAGCTCGAGCCTTGAATGAATGGGGCACTCAGATGCCCTCATTCTCCACACATCAACTATTCTCACTAGAAGTGAGCTCCTAAGGACAGAGTGCTTGTCTGTCCTTTGTTCCCCTACTGCTATCTCTCTGCTACCTAAAATGATACCCAGCATGTTTTAGGTGCTTAGTGATTATTTGTAGGGTGGATGGATATGGAATGGTGGATAGATATGTGGATAGATGTGTGGATGGATGGATGGATGGATAAGTGGGTGGCTGGCTGGCTGGATGGATGGATAAGTAAGTGGATGGATGGATGGATGGATGGATGGATGGATGGATGGATGGATAAGTGGATGGATGGATGGATGGATGGATGGATGGATGGATGGATGGATGGATGGATAAGTGGATGGATGGATGGATAAGTGGATGGATGGATGGATAGATAAGTGGATGGATGGATGGATGGATGGATGGATGGATGGATGGATGGATGGATAAGTGGATGGATGGATAAGTAGATGGATGGATGGATGGATGGATGGATGGATGGATGGATGGATGGATGGATGGATGAATAAATAGATGGATGGGTGGATGGGTAAGCGGATGGATGGATGGATGGATGGATGGATGGATGGATGGATGGATGGATGGATGGATAAGTGGATGGTAGATGTGCTGGGTGGGTGAACAGCTGGGTGGGTGGCAGGTGGATGAATGCAGATATCTGGGTGGTGGGTGGTAGGTGAGTACATGATGGACAGATGGATGGTGGGTGGGTAGGTGGTTAAACAGGAAAAAGGCTGAGAGAGAAGGATGAAAGTATAGACAGGAGCCTTTCTAACTTCTCAGAGGAGCACAAGCTGCCCCCTCCTTCTGTGAGCCCACAGACATTGATTCAGCAAGGCCAGAGAACTATCACCCAGAACCCATTAAACAAGAAGGACAGACAAAAAGAGATAAGAAAAGACAAGTAAGCCAAGGGCAGAAAGAAGAGGCGGCATGCGGAGAGGAGAGACAGGAAGCACAGCTGGAGAATGTGCAGATGGCAGACAGAGCAGAGACAGGAGGGGGCAGAGGGCAGGGAGTGCCCGCTGTGTGGGAAAGGCCAGAGGAGGAACAGCGCTGTCCACAGGGGCCGTGATTAGCAAGATGACAGCCCACAGTGCCTGCTGATGACAAGGTTTTATGCCAAGCTCGTCCCTATTGTGCGATTCCATGAAGATCTGTCAGACAACAGCAAATGCACAGTCCCTGTACTCAGTTATGCTGCGGGTGATGGTGACACAGGCAGCAGATGGCGGGGGGCACCCGCCGACCAACAGGCAAGGGGCTGAGGGGCTGAGGGGCAGGTGGCTGCAGGGTGTGCAGGCCTCAGGGGTGGGAGTCCATGCCTTGCTCAGGGTCCACTCACCTTGCTGGCAGCCTGGTCCAGGGGGCAGGTGAGCACATAACTGTGAGCTCAGCGGGACAGCATGGATGCCCCCAACTGTAAAAATCAGGCCAAGCACAACAGCTTCCCTGCTCTCCACCTCCCCTGTTTCAGACAACAGGTCAGGGAAACCAAGCTTACATGGACGCCTTTGCACCCCGTGCAAGGAATGAAAGGCAGGCCTAAAGGGTGGACACAGATGAAGGGACCTCCCGCTGGGGCACACTCCAGAGTGAGCCACAATTCACAGCACTGAAATCATAGTCAATTAAAAAAGCAATTATGGCCAACAATATTGTATTAGTAAAGCAGAAAAGAAGGGCTGTCAAGTGTCACTGGTGAAAATTGTTCAAGCCCACCTTCCCACAGTCTTGGCCACCACCCGGGAGCAGGCCCACATCTAGCCTGCCACCTCCCAGGGATCATGGTCACGCCTCACAAACTGCAGAGTCCACCCGGCAGCTAACACACCTCAGCACTGTGCTCAGAAGCGCAGTCCCAGCCACACTGTCC
The DNA here is from genome assembly GCA_963574355.1 of Loris lydekkerianus. NCBI lineage: Eukaryota > Metazoa > Chordata > Mammalia > Primates > Lorisidae > Loris > Loris lydekkerianus. Next base: position 22,914 of record CAUYPK010089681.1, on the reverse strand, counting down.
TCTGAGAGTAACCCACCTAGCAGAGGTCAAATTTCCCATGCAGGGCATCCTATGCCCTGCCCATTCCCGCCTGCAGGCTCAGACCACAGCTGTCTACGCGTTGCTCAGCTCTTGTCCATGTTCATGTTCAAAATAATGATATTTATTCAACTTCATTCATAATGAGGAAGTTGATTAAGTACAGCCCCACCGTGGGATGTTGAAACTGTCTCCTCAACACCGTAAGTGCCTGAGTATGCTGTTTTCATGGGTGTCTTCAGAGAAATTCCCACACAGTGGGCTTCCTCAGTCACCAGAGTAAGGAGTGGGGGCATAATCTCAAAACAAAAGAGAGTCACATCCGTTTGTAACACTGATATGGACATTACCCTCCACTGCACTTTTGCTGTGGGTACCATCTTTTGTACATATGCTTGAAGACCCTTTTTGGAAATATGCCAGCTATTTCCTGGTACCAATAGGGGCCTTGTGCAAAATGAGATCCTAATGTGTTCCAGGCGGGGGGTAGGGGAGTGGGGGCCTAAAACTGCTCAGTGGCTGGAAAGAAAGGAGCACAACAGGTCAGCGTCCACCCTGGGCACACAGGCTGGTAGCATCACTTCACCCCCTCGTTTAGAAATGCAGTTCCCAGGGGTTTTATTACCACGTGGAGTGAAGGTCACAGCTGGGCTTGAAAGGAACAACAGTGTCCAGTTCAGTGGTTCTCCAGCCCAGCAAAGAACACCAAAGAAAGGCCAGGCCTGGACTTCCACAATACCCTGGGCACAGGTGTGTCCCAAAGGCCACCCATAGAGTGAGTGAGCCCCATGTCTCCCAGCTTGAGGTCTGTCCACCTCTTCCAAGCCCTCATAGGCAAACAGGCAGGAGGTGGGTCAGCCAAGGACACAAGCCTGAGAGGGCAGGCACCCATGACCCATGACCTTGTAACCTTCTGGGCCTCCCCAGGGCCTGAGGATAAAGCCTGGGGTCTTGCTCAGTAAATGGGCCCCAGGGCCCCAGCCTCAACCAACCCTCAATCCCTTCTCTCACTGCCCACACCCACCTCCAGGCCCTGTGCTCCAGCCACAAGGGCCCTTCCATCCTCTGAGAGCCCTCTGCCTGGCCCTGGGAGCATTCCTGCTCTACCAGGCTCTTCCCACTCCACCACACTCTTGTCCTCCCTCTGCCCTAGGCTTGGAGCTGGATGAGGGCAGGGTCACGTCTGGGTCAGGCTGTACCACTGAGCCCAGCACAGCAACCATGACACAGCTCCAGAAACACTGCTGAGAGAGGAAGGAGATATGAGGGGATACCCTCACTGCTGTGCCACCAAAGAAAATGACAATGTGTTTGTAAAATACACAGAGAGATAGAGGTATGTGTAAGGCCCCCGTCGGGATGTTTGAAATAAACACTGAGACATCTGCAGGGCTGGGCCGTAGTGGTCCAGAGTCATCACTGAGGAAGAAGGGCCCTCTGCTCCCCATGGCAGGGTGGAAAGGGCAAGAGTGTCACAGTAAGTTAGCCCAGAGCTCAAATCCCAGAAACTAGTCATCATGCCACCCCTGGTCCTCAGCTTCCTCGTGGACACAGTGCCCACCCCAAAGCTATGCTGTGAGGATTAAGGATACAAATGCATTGGAAGCACCACAGTTAGTAACTGGGGTATAAAGCAGGTATTCAATGAAATCGAGTTCTCCCCCAGGAGCAGCAGACCAATGTCATTTATAAGCACGGCAGCTGGATGCCCTCCACCTTCTCAGGCTATAACCAAGGAGAAAGCTGCCACAGTATTCCAAATACGATTCCAACAAAGGGAGGCCTCTCATGTAATAATTGTTTTCCAATGGTAAAAACGTAGAAAAACACAAATGTTAAAGACATGGGATTAGAATCTGGCCCCAACTAGCCCATATGGTCTCAGGCAAGCTAGTTGGCACCCTCAACCTTTGATGTCTTCATCTGTAAAGTGGGGATTGATGACAGTAGCCGGGCTACGGGGAGTGTAAGTAAATACACATGGAATAAACAGCACCGTGTCACTGTGCCTGACACGGCCTAAGAACTCGAGAAATCAGTGATTTTTACTGTTCTTCAAGTTCACAGAGCAGTCCTCTCACACTATATGCTTTCTCTGACTGAGCTCCAATTTCATCATTCTTGCAAGAAAGCCAGCAGTGCTGGAAAAATGACGCCCCGGAGGATCTGGAGTTAATGGGGAGTAATTTCCCGGGGAGTTCCGGGGGCAACCCAGGGAGGCATTCACAGGATGGCTTGTCCCATATTGGCTTCTCCAGCTCCTTGGCCCAACACACAGGACATTCTTAGGCAGCTCAATCTTTACTGCTAATCCTAGTAAGTCATTAGACAATTGCAGAAATCATCCTCACTTCCATCCGTCAAAACTGTGGTTCCCTCTGCCTGTTCATTTCACACAATTCACAAAAAGTTGTCCTTTTGAACCAGCATGTTTTGCGGGTATTCATCGCGAGTCTATTAGCGCAGACACTGTAATAATGAATTGAATTTACATCGTGTGTAATCTCATTAATTGTGCGATGATATCAAGTCTGACAGTTTTAACGCGTTACTAAGGGAAAATAGTCTAATACGTGACATTAAAGATCTTATCAAGGTTAATTTGCCTTAAATGTAGTTACTACAGAATTTTCCATTCCCAGATACTGTGGTTTTAAACACACGGTGTTTTGATCTGGGAGGAAAATGTCCACACAGAGCCGCAGTCCTCACCTTTCAGGGAAAGGAAGGAGAAAACACACGTGGGACTTGGAAGCACTCGGGTGAGCTTTTCAGCTCTGCCACTTACATGCTCCGTGATTGTCAGCAAACCTCTCTGGGCCTCAAGTTCCTCCTCTGCAAAGAGATACAGGTGTCCCTTCCTCCCTGGATTGTCATGAGACTAAAACAGGAATTAAAAGACCCAGTAGAATGCCTGGCACACAGTAGGTGCCTTTTATTCTTATCACATGATTCTCATTGAAGAAGCAAGTTAAAGTTCTCCAGCTGTCCTGAAATCACATCTTACCTATATTTTCTAAACTGAATATTGGTTGTGCAAATATAGCACAAGCCAGTCTTTCCACAGCATTATAAAGTTTTAAGACTTCATGGCACAAGAACAAATAAATGCCACAGTCCCTCCCATCTAGGACAAGTGTCCAGTGCTCCAAAGTTTTGCTTTGAAAATCAGGGCCCAGCACAGTAAGAGTTGCATTTTTATCACAAGATAAAATTCCCATCCCTGCCCCACCATATGCATCCAAATCCCTGGACAGAAACCCATGGCAAATGCCCCTACTCTCTCAGCCGGGAATGGGAGGGGACCAGGCTGCAGCTTTCCCATTCCCGTCTGGAGAGCCAGGAGCACCCTGGAGGGGCCCACAGAAGAAGGCCAGGGCCACCGTGCTGCCCACCTCCCACAGTGTTGACAGTGGGAGGGTCAGGAGCTAGAAGGCATAGCCCAGAGCGTTCATGACACCTTGAATTCCGCTGGGCTAGGCGCCTCATGCACAGACTCCTGACTGTTGTCTGTTGTGAGGATAAACAGTGAGTCAGCGTGCAGAGAGCATGGGGAGTGGGTGAAGTGCATGAAGAGTGTTAGCTTCGCCAGTCAGGCCTTGTTTCCAAAACCAGCGACCTGCCTGGCTTCCCTCCCAACCTCCCACGGCAGTCCAGACAGGACTCGGCTGTCTAAAGGCATGTGTCTGCCCCTCAGGTCTGTGTGTGTGCTCTTCCCCACCCATCCCTCCTGCTTCCTTGCTGCCCCAGCCCCTGGGGAGGGGGTGTCGTATGGGCCCCCCTGACTGTGTCTAAGCTCATCCCTTCCAGCCAGCAGCTGCAATGAAAGCCTGGGGTTCTGGGCAGGTCTCCTGGTTTTCCTTCATTTCTGGAAGTTTCTGTGGGATAAACTAGACCTCGCCTCCTGGGGACCCCGGCCCTCCCCATCTGGATGACTGTTTGGCATCTGCATAGAGGACTCCATGCTTTGGCCTCAGCAGACAGAGAGCTCACTTATACTTTAAATCGCAGGCCTGTGCTGGGTGGGGGCAGCATGAGAGCCAATGGCATTTGGCTTAATGATTAATTACGTCAGAATGACTGTGAACTTGTGTGCCTGTCTTCCTGTGCATGGGCAGCAGTGTCAGGATCTGCCTCCCAACCTCTACGTCAGAATTCACTTGTAGGATCCAGGGAAAGAACATGCTGGCATGACTTTGATCTGTACCATGTCCGGGAAGCTGACTAAACACCCCACCACCCTTGGAAAGACACAGCACACCCACCTGGAGCATGCCAGCACCACCACTTCCCTGCTGCAGGCCTTGGGCCGGTCACAGCATCTGCAAACCTGGGGTCCCCTCTGACAAGGCCTGGCAACCTTCTCCGCAGGGCACAAGTAGCACAAGGCAAGGTGCTTCATATGGAGCGCAGCCACCATTCCTGAGTACTTGCCTCGGGCTGCGCACCTAATCCTCCAACAACCCAGAGGGGGGGTGCTGTCACCTGCACTGTCCAGTACCATACCTCCCCCTGACCTTCACTTAGACCTGCTTTGCAGATGGGAAAACTGAGGCAGGCAGGTTAAGAAATCCCAGGGTCGTGGAGAAAAGGGAACACTTCTACACTGCTGGTGGGAATGCAAATTAATACATTCCTTTTGGAAAGATGTTTGGAGAACACTTAGAGATCTAAAAATAGATCTGCCATTCAATCCTATAATTCCTCTACTAGGTATAGACCCAGAAGACCAAAATTCACATTATCACAAAAATATTTGTACCAGAATGTTTATTGCAGCCCAATTCACAATTGCTAAGTCATGGAAAAAGCCCAAGTGCCCACGGATCCATGAATGGATTAATAAATTGTGGTATATGTGCACCATGGAATATTATGCAGCCTTAAAGAAAGATGGAGACTTTACCTCTTTCAGGTTTACATGGATGGAGCTGAAACATGTTCTTCTTAGTAAAGTATCTCAAGAATGGAAGAAAAAGTATCCAATGTACTCTGCCCTACTATGAAACTAATTTATGGCTTTCACATTAATGCTATAACCCAGTTATAACCTAAGAATAGGGGGAAGGGAGCGAGGGAGGTGAGGAAGGGGGGAGGATGGGCAGAGTGAGGGTGATGGGTGGGATTACACCTGAGGTGCATCTTACAAGGGTACACGTGAAACCTAATAAATGTAGAATATAAATGTCTTAACACAATAACTAAGAAAATGTCAGGAAGGCTATGTTAACCAGTGAGATGAAAATGTGTCAAACAGTCTATAAAACCAGTGTATGGTGCCCCATGATCGCATTAATGTACACAGCTATGATTTAATAAAAAAAAGAGTTTGAGGTTGCTGCAAGCTATGATGCCATGGCAATGCGCCCATGGCAAGAAAGTAAGATTCTGTCTCAACAACAACAAAAAGAACCACATGTATCACCAACAGGGGAGCATGTTACCAAAAAAAAAAAAAAAAAACTATTTCTGTCTCCTCACCCTCTAAGAATCAGATTGAATAAATCTGAGGGTGAGGCCACAGGAAGCTACCACTGCTATAAGCTGCCCAGGTAATTCACAAGGATACTAAAGTTTGAGAATCAGTGATGGAGTCCAAATGTCCTACTCTATAGAAGTGACATGCTTGAGGTTACAGGGCAAGGTAGAGAGAAAATAACGTGGAGTAAGGTTATGACCCCCAGTGGAGCACTTTCCTTTAACTTGGGTACTCTTTTTTATCACATGGTCTTTTCCCCGTGCATACATGCCTCCTTCACAGACTTGCTGCTTAAGTGTCAGTGTCTGACACACCCTAAGTGCTCAATAAATGGTTACTATTTAAAAAAAAGAAAACAAAAAAGAAATCCCAGGGTCACCCAGGTAGACAGTAGCCATAGGGAACAATGAAGCCGGTGTCTCCCTCAGAGCCTGAGCCCTTTCTCTGAGCTTTGCTGCCTGCTGCTTAGCCAAGTCTCTCCCCAGAGGGGCCAGGATGTTCAAGGGGAGAGACTCACTCATCAGCACCCTTCCCAGCCCAGACACCAGGCTGCACACTCCCCATGCACCAGACCAGCCCTGCCCTACCTGTTCCAGGCATGGGGACAACAGTGCCCACCTTAAGCTGAGGCTCCTCTGACATGTCACTTTGCCTAGCATTGGTCAGCTGAGTTGGTGGTCAGGCCAGAAGGAACCTAAACCCACCTCCTTCCAAAGTCCCGGGAGCTTTCTTTAGCATCACTGCAACACTCAGGAGCAGTGATAACGAGAAGACCCCAGGCTTTGTGAATCCTTCTGAAGCTCACAGAACACCCGGTGAGTGGCCAGCACAGTCGCACGTGAAGCAGAGAGGCATACCTGGACGCCTTCTTCATGCCACAATCTCAATGACCAGGAGGACATGAACAGGGGCTCGTGCACACACAAGCGGCTGCTCCCCACTCCTTGCAGACCTGGTTGCAGTGTCCACCCCTGAGGGCCACTCAGCCTGGGCAGAGACCTCGGCCAGAGAAGCAGGCACCACCACCTTCAAGGTAGCTGCCATTTACAACTGGAGATATCAAATTAGTCCCGTCTGCCTGCCCACAGTCCTGAGGGTTAACAGCCATTATAAAGACTGCCCAAGTCAGCAGCCAATTACCCTTCTCAGGCCATTCTTTAAGGGAAATTATTTTATATGACCCTTTTAGGGGACACTTCATTACCCTGGCTTCCTTCCCGCTGCTTAGCTCAAGAGCGCTGAGTGGGCTGGGTCCCCGGGGTCCCTGCCAAAACCTCCATCACCTCATTCTGATGACTGCTTGGCCCTGCCCATCCCAAGCCCTGAAAACTGCTTTCAAAATCCAAGGTGTCAATACTGGGACCTGGAACTTCAAGGACAGGAGAGGCTGTGGCCAGGAAGCAGGCCTCTTAAACAGTGACCTGGAGGTAGCTCTCTGCAAACAGAGGGCCAGCACAGGACTGGCAGCTGCCACTGGCCCCCATGAGTGCTGAGACCCTCCATTCCAGAGCTGCTGTGGGTACTCGGTCCAGGAGCGGACAAGGCCTTTCCTAACCCACACCCCCAGGTGGAAAGCTCCTCTTCCCTGTCTGCAGTAGAAGAAACCAAATGCAAAAGGCCACACAGGATATGACTCCGTTCATGTCAAATATCTAAACTAGGTGAATCCAAGGAGATCGAAAGCAGACAGCAGCCGCCAGAGGCTGGGGAGAGAGCCGGGAGGGGAGTACTTAATGAGTGTGGGTTTCCTTCTGGGGAGATGGCAATGTTTTGGAACTAGATGGATGTAGGTGGTAGCTGCACAGCACTCTGAATGCACTAAATGCCACTGAAGGTACACCTCAAAATGATTAATCACATGCTATGTGAATTTCACAACAATAAAAAAGAAAAGCTCCCATGAAGATGGAAAAACATCACGTTGCAGGCCCTTGGGAACCAGCGTCTAGGGGCTCACACGTCAGACAACAGTCAGCGCTGCAGTTGATCACCCCACTAGCACAGGGGCACCTACTGCGTGCTGGGCCTCTCAGTAGATGAATGAGCCCCAGCCCAGAGAGCTCGGAACGCGGCTAGAAAGACCAAACAAAGCCGCTAAAGGCCAACGCAAGACCGGGAGAGGGGCAGTGCAGCACGGGTTCAGGGCAGCGGGAACTGAGTCCTGTGTGGGATCAGGAAAGCGTCCTGGAGGAGGAGCGGGGAACTTGCGACCAGCCTCTGGAGGAAGAAGGAGCAGTGCAAAGGCCTCGAGGCTGGAACAGAGCTGTCTGTGAGGAAGGGGCACCCGCCTCCCACGCACGCTCTCTGTGGGGACTCCACACCGCTGACATGCCATCGGCAAACATCTCCAGCACACAGACCTCGTGCCAGGCAGGGAGCCAGAGGTTGAGACTCAACCCTCAAGAAGCCCGTCCTCCCAGGTGTGCACGACTGCTCTTTCCTTCATGAGGTGTGAGTGTGCTTCCTCTGCTGCTCAGAGCTGTGACCTGCAGGCAGGACTTGTCCCAGCTGCTCTGGCTGTGCAGTCAGGCTGAGGGCCATGACTGTCCAGCTTGGCTGGTGATGGGGTTCAGAGGTGAGGAAGAAGCAGTTCCTCTTGGCAACAGACTTCAAGCCACATTCTCCCAGGCCCAAGAGCCCATTATAAAGCTGATCTTTGGTCTCTAACAATTGGCACTTGTCTTATTTCACAGTAGGTCCAACCTCAGGAAGGGACAGCAGGTATCACTGAATGCCTTTGGGACCTCCTGCTTCCTGTTAACTGACACATTCTTTTTCACCCTGGTCTTGCCTGCTGGCAAGGAACAGGGCTCTGCAGACAGAGCTCTGGAAGTTTCCACCCATAGGTGTGTGCGTTACGACGTGCCCAAGAGCAAGGCTCTGGAGGAGTATTAAAAGTTATTTCCTCAGAAGGAGGTGGCCTCAGACCAGCGGGCAGGGGAGGCCCTGTGGAGCCCACAGCACCAGCACTTATTCACGAAGCCACAGGGGAGGTAGGTGCCTTCCAGGAGGAGGAACAGCATCCTTCAGTATGGGAATCTGCACAAACACTGGAGATTCGGGAGCTCTGCCCAGGCCGTCCCTGCCTTCCTGGACGATCCTGCTTGTCAGACTGAATAGCTCATGTCCTGGGGACAACTCTGGCCCCAGCCCATGCCAACCCACACTGACGCCAGGTGACACGTTCACATTCCATCACATGGAGCAAACCGCATGTGGTGGGAAGAGCCCGGGTTCGAGTCCTGGCTCAACCTCCTACTAACTGCGCCACCTTGGATGGTGAAAATCTGCCTCTCTCAGGCTGAGCCCCACATCTGTAGGACGAAGGTAAGGACGTCCATCCTGCAGGGTCCTCTGGGTCTGCAGAGGCAGCCTGGCCATCCCAGCACAGGGCCCAGTACCACAGGCCCTTAGTGAGTGGCTGTTTAGATTAGAGCCTCGGGTTCTTGCCTGAACAGTGGGGCAAGTCCCTGTGAGGCAACGTAGCCAGGCTGCTCAGGCTCAGCCTTGGGTCGGGGCTCTTCCTGGCATCTCCTCAGCCTCAGGACATTCCTCCCAAGACCTCCCCACCCTGGAACTTGCAACTGTGAAAATAGCTGAGCTGGTTCTTGGCTGTCTCCCTCTTAACGGTTGAATTGCTTCCTAAAAATTCCTATGTTGAAGTCCTAACCCCAGAGCTTCAGGACACATCCAAATTTGGAGACAGGGTCAGAACAAAAGGAGACAGAAGGGATCAGGCTGCAATGAGGTCACTAGGGTGCCCTAACCCAATATGACCAGTGTCCCTAGACAAGGGGAAAATAGACACACAAGCAGAGCACTGTGGGACAGTGAAGGCAGAGATCAGGTGATGCTTCCACAAGCCCAGGAACACCCAGGATTCTGGCACTCACAGAAGGTCAGAGAGGCCTGGGGCAGGTTCTCCCTTACAGCCCAGAAGGAACCAGCTGACCTTGCTGAGTCTTTGATCCCAGACTTGTGGCCTCCAGAACAGTCCAAGAATAAAAGTGTTACTCAAGCCACAGAACATGGGGTACTTTGTTATGCAGCCCTAGTGTCTAATACGACACACCCATCACACTGTGGTCAGGAGCCTGTGTTCCTGCACACGTCCTGGGGTCAGGTGATAGTCACCCCATGCCTCCTCTCCCACCCGCTTCTCCAATAGGAAAGTTTGGTCCCTGTTTGCAGGGCATATGGGAGGGGAAGGAGGGAAAGGGTACTTTCCCAGGGGCTGGATGTATTTCTCCCCAGACTTAACCCTCAGCTCAAATCCCGGCCACAGCAACATGGCAGGTGGCGCCATGTCACTGACCCCTAGTGTTATACAGAAGGCATCAGAGTTACACTGGGAACCTGCTGGGAAGCCCCTCGAACAGGCCAGGGTGCTGGTCTCACAGACGTGAACATGAACTCCAGGCAGGATGGAGGGGCCCACCTGTCTGAGAGGAGCAGGTGCTCCTAGCTGACTCAGTCCTGCAGAACCTGGGTCTGGGGTTTGTGAGTATCCTCAGGATGACTGCAGAGACCAACAGCTCCCTGGCATGAGCCACATGCCTCCAAGGTACTGCAGTCCACAGAGCTCTCCACGCCTGGGAGCACAGCTTCGAAACAGGCCTTGTGGGCCGAGGAATTGCAACCAATTACGGCAGATGTCTGGTGTCCTCCCATTTGGGATTAATTAAATGGTTTACAACTATAATGGAAGCACCACATAAAATATTTTTAAATTAATTTTTGAAGAATAAATGAGAGCATTAGCATTTATGTAGCAGCTGATGGGTGGAGATAGGAGCGTGGGCAGAGGGAGTGGGCAGGAGCACCCAGAAAGAGCACTGCACCCAGAGCCCCAGAGCCCCCACACTCCCCTCCTGGCCCTGCTGGGTGACTCTAGACCTCAGCTCACCTACCAGTGCAGGGGGATTGGAACAGATCACTTCATTGTCCACGAGCTCTGCCTGGCATGGGGTGGGCAGCCCAGCGTGCCACCTGCTTCTCCACTCATTCAACCAAGATCTTCTAGGCACTAACTGTACTGTAACCAATGAGTTCAAAACCCAGCCAGGACCCACTTCCCAGGTAATGGGAGACACAGAGGCAGGACATCTGCAGGGACCCATAAACCTGACAACATAGAGAGGGCAAGAGGGGTCAGCAGGGGAGCCCTGAGCTCACAGGGAAGGGAAGAGCATTTAAGGCACAGGAACATAGGCAAACGCAGACATGGAAGGGCACGTGTGCTCTGGAAACCCACAGGAGTCAAGGTGACGGGAAGGAAAGATAGCAGTGGAGGCCCAGGGCTGGCTCACAGGGGGCCACCCAAACTCTACTGAGGAGTGATGCCCTCACTGGCACATTGATTGAGGGTGGCTGGGACTCCCGGCCTTCTACTAGGCTTCAGCTTTTGGAAAAGACTCTCCACACTGCAGCTAGGGAGCAAAGCCAGCCTGTCCCGCAGGTGCCCTTCAGGGCTCGTCAGCATCTTCAAAGTCCACACCCCTATGCAGCCATAAAGTCCATGTGGCCTGCCACTACCACCTCACCAGCCACCTAACCTCCTGATGGCCCTTCTTCCCGGTGCCATCTGCATGTGCAACCCTAGCCACACTTTGTCTTCACCTCTGCCAAGCGTGAGTGTAAAGGTTCCCTTCTTGGGAAGGCCTCCCTGACCACTCCCACACCCTCCCCCGGCATCCTATCCTTCCTCAAAGCACTGACCGCTCTCGTCACCTGTGCAACTCTTTGCTTTGTGCCTCTCCCCCCTACCAGGCTGCACATTCCAGACAAGCTGGGATATAGCTCTCTTGGTCAGAGTCATCAGCACTCTCGCCACAAGGCCCAGCAGAGGCTTAATAAACCCTCACGGGTGGATGAACACACAAGCCCATGCACAGATTAACTCTCAAATCCCTCTGCAAGCCTAGACTAGATGTCTGCCCCAGAGGAGTCTCCAAGCCAGGAGACACAGCACGTGCTCTGGTGTACAGAACTGGACCTTATCAAACAAGGCCAGCCCGTCTCTTTTTAGCCACAATTATGTATTAAACTCCTAGTGTAGGCCCAGCCCTTTGATTTAAGTCATCTCAATAAAGCCTCTCAACTATGTTGTGAAAGGAAAGTTATGATTCCTGCTTCTCAGCTGCAAGTAGGAGTTTAGAGCAGCTCAGCTACAGGCCCAAGGGCTTCCAGAACCTGGACGCAGATTCAGGTCTCGTCCCCAGTTCCATGAGGACATGGACTCTGCCAACTCAGCCCTGAGCCCTAAACACAAAGTTCTTATACACTCTGGAAGCTGCTGCCCACCATGGTTTCAGGATTGCACCTGGGGCCTGGCTCACTCGAGATGCTCTTGGTACTTCCACAGAGATGCTAGGAGGAAGTCTCAAAACACTGAACCCTGTCCTTGGGGACAAAAGCCCGTCATCCACCTGCTTACATTAACTTTGGCCCAGGCCAAGGTTGCCCACCCCCATGCTGACCAAAGCACTGGACACCCATTGCCAGCGTCACTGAATTACCCCTAGATGCTATCACCACCCTTCAACAGAGCAGGCGGCTTCCTGAAACCCCAACAAGAAAATTCACAAAAAGGTAGGTGGGGCCATGCCAGGCTCTTCCAGTCTCTTCCGTGGGAAGGAATTGGGCCCATCTCCTCCAGGAATAATTGATGAGGACTAGGGGTGGGAGGTCTTGCTCCCCGCACATTGGACATGGAACCAAGCTGTTGTCAGTCGGAGAGGTGAGGTGAGGTGAGAAAGAGAACCTGTGCCCTTATCCCTACAGAGAAGGTGCGTTATCACTGCCCCCCAAGTCACAAATGGGAGTTAGGCGCAGTCACCAAGCCCCGGCCAGGAGGGGGCAGAGCTGAGACATGAGGCAGGTTGGCACCCAAGTTCCCTGGCAGCTGAGGCCCCGCCCAGGCCCTACCCCACACCACCCCACACTCCACACCAGCCAGGCATCCTTCATTGTTGCACAAGTGCTAGTGCTCAGTCCCCATTCCAATCTCAGCACCCCCAGCCGGGAACCTGTTCCCCGAACCCCAGCCTCATATGGGAAACGGAGCTAATGCACACTCCAGGGTGAAGAGTGGGCTTAGGAAGCCAGACGGGGCTGCATGCCTGCTGTTAAGAACCACAGCTGCTAGTAAACAGTCCTGGAAAACCACCTTGGCCCGCCTCCAGAGTTGCCCTCCAGAAACATTCAGCCTGGTGTGTACCAGAATACAAGACGGAAGGAGGGGAAAGCAGGATGGAAGGGCAGGGTTGGGGTGAGAAGAGGCAGGGCCTGGGGGGTGCTTCTCCCCACCCCCGGGAGTCAGGTCTCAGCACGTGTGGGGTCTGACCAGCCTGAAGGAATTTCTTTCTCATGTTTGGGTTCTCTGCAAAATGTTTGGGTTATCAAAGCAGCCTCCTCCCCCCTAAAATTCCCTTTACTCCCAAGAGAGGGTCGGGAACAAAAACACTTTCTTTTTTTTCTTTCCCAGACTAACTAGAGACCTGTACAAAAACAACTAAAAACAAGACATTTCTTGCCCTGTTGTTGGGACTTGCAGAGGCTAAAACGGGAAGGACATAGAGAGAGCTAGGGCTGTGCCCAGGATAAGAACGACTTGCAGAATTCCTGGCATACACTTGGGTCTGACCTTGGCACAATCTGCCAGCTCTGGGCTGGGTGCCGCAGAGTCAGAGCTGAAGGCTATAGATGCCGTCTGTGTAAGACACTCCACGACTCCCCACTGTCCCCAAGACCAGGTTCAAAGCCCTTGGCCTCCTGGCAGATGGCATCTCAGTACATCTCCTTAGCTTTATTCTCTCCCCTCCCACCCTATCTGCCAACCTCCAGCCACAGAACACTTCTCTGCTCCCAGAAGACATCCGATGCTGAGACACTTGCTGCTCTGTCTGCCAAGGGTTCCCACCCTACCAGCCCCCTCCTGTTTGTCCTACAAGACCTATTCAAATGTCATCTCTTCCATGAAGCCTTCCCCAGTTGGCCAGAAGGATGGTCCTTCCCTCTCTGGGCCTGGGAACTTTGTCCAAGGCACCACCAGCACCACAGCCATGGTAGACTGCCGTGGGCTGGATGGTGAAGGCAGGTGCCACATCCACTCCACTGTGTCCCCATGCCTTGTACACTTTCCCCAGCTTTGACCCCGTTGCTCCCACGAGAGTTGAGGAGATCCAGGTGGCACTATTTATCTAAGCCCTGGACCTGTGTCACAAAGGGCTCCTAATTATCCACAAATAAGGCTCAGCAGTGAGACTGACACCCACCCAGCTGATAAATATTTATGAGTACCTACTCTGTGCTGGGCCTGAGGACCCAGCAGCAGGCACGACCGCCCAGGCCTGGCCCTCACAGAGCTCACGAGTCTGTGATGAGGGTCGAGAGGGCCCTGGGGGTGGTGGTGTTGGCTGAGTCTGGCGGAGCAGGGACAGGTATGGTGATTGGTCATGGGGATGGGGTACAAGGGATTTCAGTGACCAAAGGCTGGGACAAAGGAAGCCCAGGGTTGGCTGCAACAAGAAAGGGGCAGCAGCAGGAGACCCCCCTGCCGGCCCTAGCCCTTCATGGGACAGACCTATGGAGCACCCCTAAAACTCTGCACCCTGGTACTTCCCTTGTGCCGCCCAGTGGGCTCCTGAGGAGAGGGGTCAGGGGGCCTCAGTGGAGAGCCCAGTGTGGACGAAGAGCCACACACGGCCATGCAGCTGGACAGAGTCTGGTGGGCTCTGGTCTGAGGAGGCTGCCCCAGCTGGACAGGAGGGCGATCAGAGGGCAGAGATTGGAGAAGGGAGACCACGGCCACGCCTGCCACTTCTTGCCCCCTGAGGTGCCTTTCCTCCTCCCTGCAAGGCCTCCAGCCCAGTGAGCTGAAGAGGAATGTTCTGCTGGAAAGGAGCACTGACTAGACGCAAGTTCACGTTAAGGTAGTTCACCCGTAAGCTGCTTTCTTATTGCTTTCAGGTGGCTGGAAAGCACCAGCTCAGCCTGAGGTGGTCCCGGCTTGGGCTGGATCAGGCTCTTAGGGAAGAAAGGACATGTCCCAGGGGAACTACGCAAGGCCCTGGGCACCTGGTGGCATGGGCCTCTCCGTCTGCCCATCACGGAGCTCACAGGCTGGACCAGGAGGACTCCCAAGCCAGCCCCTACAATATGCCGGGCCCTGTGCAGTCATGCAGGCTTCCACCCAGCCCCTGGCAAGGTCCCAGCAGCCTCTACCACAGAGGACTTTCCATCTGGGCTGGAACACCAGCCGGCGCCTCAGGAAACTGGCATCGTATATCGGAACATACTTAACACCTTCAGCAACTTAATTGGTAACTGGAGAGGGCCCTGAGGCCAGCCAGCTGGGTGATTTCCTCTGGTTTCAGATTAAAGAGGAGGCAAAGGGCAGAAGGGGAACCCATCTATTGAAATAACTCCAGCCCTGGCCAGAGGGAGTGACACCCAATCCCAGAGGCAGGGGTGGCACCACGTCCTGGCCTAGCTGCTCCTTCTAAACCCAAAGCCAAGGGGAAACAGGAGCCCTTAGCAGGGGGGACAAGCCGCCCAGGAGGCCTGTCCATGCAGCCTCACCATCCAGTCCCCTCTGCTGCCTGTCCTGCCAACATGACCACAGCCAATAAGCTGGACACCTATGAACAAGGCCACTGCCCGAGCCCCTGCTGGGTGTGGCTCCTTTCCAGGTGGAACGTGCACGTCGACCCTCTGTGCAACACCACCAGTGAAATGTGACTCATTTTACTGATGTGGAAACTGGTCTGGTCCAAGGGCCACACAACAGGCCGTCCTCCTCTGCCTCCCCACACTCTGTCCCATCCTCAGCAGCCAGGACCTTCTGCTCCAGGCAGAGGTCAGAGGTTGTGTTGTCCACAGGAAACCCAGGAAGGTTTACAGTGTGTGGTTTTGGAAGTCGGTTTGGGTTTGAAGGCTCCAACTCTACATGTGGTATGATCAGCCTCTCCGGTGGGTAAGTTCAAGTCCTTCAGGGTGGGGTCCCCTACATGTCCTTCTAGACATGCTGGGGGCTGAAATCTTCCTTCAACATGCCTAGCCTGAGTGTTACTCAGTGCTGGGGGGGGAGGGGGTTATAGAGGAGGGGGTGCGATTTCTTGAGGCTCTGCCTGAATCCTCCACCCTCCTCTGAGCTGAAGCAGAGGTGGGTTTAACGTGAGAGCTGGTTGACCCATGCACCACTGGGAAATGGTGCCTCTACCTGGAAATACCCACAATCTGCAGGGGCCTAAGAGTGCCCCTGGGGGCTGCTTCTTGGGGAGCAAACCTCAGAGCTAAACACGGATAAGGCCTGTGGACACTGTGCCCTCTGCTCATGTGTAGCAAAGCATCCCACACCCAGAAGGTATGTCTGGGTCCTCCCGGCCCTGCTGGGAGACCCCAAATCAGGGTTAACGGGCTTTTCCTGAGCTCTGAGCACAGGAGGGGAGAAAGGATGCTGTCTTGTAGCAAGAATGAAGAGGGTGCCTGGCACACAATAGGTGCACATTAAATGTGGGGCTGGCTGCTCTTTCCTCTAAGCCATGGCAGGCCTATGAATGCTCCCTCATTTAAAAGCCACACCCCCAATCTCACCCCAGGGAAGAGGCTTGTCTGGTAGTTCCCACCCTCAAGATGGCTTGCCAAAGGGTGGACATTGGAGACAGGCCCGGCCGGACTCAAGTCCCAGCCCCACCCATTCTCACATCTCAGCCAATCCCCTCCACCTCTTGGTGCCTCAGTGTCCCCATCTGTCACATAGGGCTCCCACCATCTGCCCTGAGGGATCCAGAGAGGCTCACAGAAGGGGAAGGATTGAAGTCAGGCCCCCTGCCTCTCACAGTGCCCAGCACCAGCTTCACTGGTCACCTGGTAACTCATTAGAGACACAGACTCTCCAGCTTCACCCCGACCCACTGAATCAAAACCTGCATTTTAACAAGATCCCTAGGGAGTTGTGGGTATTTCAGAATCTGAGCCCTACGGCTAGGCAGGATCTTATAGGCCCTTCCATTCCCCTTCTCACTGGGTTTTTAAGTCAGTCCCTGACCCACTCTGGCTTCAAAGCCCTTTCCTCCCACCTGCAGTTGGACTGAGGTGTCATCTCTACCAGGGTCTCCTAAGAGCCCCCAGTCCAGGATCTCTTCCCTGTGGATCCTGCCACCCACACACACCTCTGCCTCGCTGGATCCCAGCCCTAAGCTGCTTCAGCCGAGCATCACCCTGCCGGGCGGCTGAGACTAAAAGAGCAGGACCCTGACCACCCTGCCCAAAAGGTGCTCCAGCCTACACCCAAGAAGTGTAGACAGGCTCATGTCACACCAGCTGCAGGCTGAGCCCCCAGAAGTCTCCAACCCTGGCCACCAACATGTGGGCAAGGCCCCCACTGTGTGCCCAGCCTCTCCTCACCCTCTCTCCCCACCGGCCCCCTGGCCCTGGGTCACGCCACACACGGACTCTCCCAGGCCTTTGCGTCTGCCATTCCCTCCACTTAGAGATCTTCCCACCCTCCTGGCCTTGGTACCCACTGTCTAGCTCCTTCATTGGAGTGAGAATGCCTCGCGGACAGGGAGAGTGAGCCTTGCTCAGATCACAGACATTCCCTCGCACTGGGAACAGCACCCAGTCCTGGCAGCTCAGAGCCCATGCCTGTGGGATGAACGTGCTGGGAGAAGCCTGGGTGATGCATCTGGGGAGCTCCCTGGTTTGTGCGGGCTGCCGGGAGGCCTCAGGAATCTCCCTTCCCTCTACAGCTAAGTTTCTGTAATCACGTGAGCAAAAGGAACCCTTCTGCTTCTCAGGGCAGGTGCCAAGTTCCAAGGCCAATGCAGGTGACACTGCACGCCACAGAGCACTCCCTGTTGTAGCACTGTCTCTTTCATTTCAACTTATACGTCCAAATTCCAGGGGTACCAAGCCAAGGAGAAGGAGCCAGCAGAGCTATGTACAAGCCCCATCATCACACTGACTTGCTGTGTCCCCATCAGTCAGACGGATGGACTTGGGTGTTTTGAATTCTGATGCTCTGTGGGTAAGGGGTGTGGACAGGAGAAACTGTGGTCAACCAGATCCCATCTCCAGCCAGAAGGCAGATGTCTTTGGGCACAGTTGCCCTGACCTGAAATGTACCAAGCAGCTCTCTGTGGCAGGTTAAATAATGGCCCCCTAAGATGTCCACGTCCTAACCCCACAAACCTGTGAACATCACCTCACAGGACAAAAGTGCTTTTGCAGAGTGATTATGTTAAGGGTTTTGAGATGGGGAGATTATCCTGGATTATCCAGGTGGCCCTAAATGCAATCACAAGTGTCCTTAAGGAGCAGGAGGTGGAGGGAGATTGAACTGCTGAGGAGGAAACGGGACATGATGATGATGGAAGCTGGAGTCTGGAGGGATGTGAGGGATGGGTGGGGCAGGACGCAGCATCTTGAGAAATTACAGAAGGCAGAAGATCAGCTTCTCCCATGGAGCCTCCAGAAGGAAACAGCCCTGCCACTCCCTGATTTTAGTCCCGCAGACTCACTTGAGACTTCTGGCCTTCAGAAGCCTAAGATAACACAGACGCTCCCAGACTTGTGATGGGGTTATGCCTCAGTGAGTCCTTCATAAGTTGAAAATAACATTACCTGGACACTGTATTTATTAATAGTACACCTAATCTACCAAACACCACAGCTTAGCCTCGCTGAGCCAGATGAGCTCAGAACTCTTACATTACCCCACAGTTGGGAAAAATCACCCAGCTGACAGCCTGTTTTCAAATAAAGTGTTGACTATCTCATGTAATTCCCCGAATATGGTATTAGGAGTGAAACCCAGAGGGTTGTACAGGTACTTGAGGTACAGTTTATACTGAAAGCACGTGACTTTCACGCCATAGTAAAGTCAAAAAATGTTAAGCCCAACCATCTTAAACCGTAGCCATTTTAAGCCTTCTGCACACTTACGCTGTTTAATGCCACTAAGCGTGTGGTCATCTGTCATGGCAGCCACAGGACACACATATGCTCTGCTTCAGGTTTCTCTACTAAAGTGCATTTCACAGAACTTGGATCAAAGGCGTTTATAAAAGAAAACCTGACGTGAACGCCTACAGCTGCTGTGTGCTCAGTGGGGGCCGTGTCCAGTGGCTCAGGTGACACCTCAGCGGCAGGGATGACCAGCAATGAAGACATCAACACTCCTCACACAGCTTGGCATGGCTGAGCCAGGAGGCATCTTTGGTGGGGAAAGAGTTTTCTTTACTACACTTGGTTCTTCCCGGAGCTCGTCTGGGCTTCCACAACGCCTGGCCCGGGAGGCTCTTCCCAGGTAAACCAAGCGTTAACTCTGCCTGCGTGGGCAGCCCCACAACTCGCCTTTGCAGGCCCTGGGATCCCAGCCACAAGTGGGAGCTCTGAGGGCCTCTCAAAGCCCGCATTGACTGGAGGAAGCTGACCCTGTGCTCCCTGCTTGGGAGCTCTGAGTCACCGGACTTGGAAAAGGCCTCCTGATTCTGCCCCGGAGCTAGGGACACAGGCCAGCAGGGACCCAAAAGCCACTGTTGAATCCAGCTTGGCCTTCCTGTATGAGGGTCCCAAGTGTGTTTGAACTCAGAAAGAATGGCCCTCACCTGAATGCTGTTGTCAGCCAAAGCTGGCCTGTCGGGGTATCCCAGGGTGCAGACCCAGGCCCTCCACTGAGCTAGCTGGTCCCTCTACTAAGCAAATGGCCACCACACACGGAATGCTCCTTCTCAGGCAGGAAGGGCCTGCAGAGATCGGCTAGTTAATGTGGTTCTGTCTACATGTGGGGAAATGCAGGTTCTGAGGGGTGTGCCCTGCCAAGGCCACAGAAGGGTAAGTGGTAAGATCAGGATATGATCCCCAGGGACCTCTCAGCGTGGTTAACAGGGAAGCACTGGTCTTGCTTTCCTGAGACGAGAAGTCCCTGAGGGCAGGGTTACCTGTGGCCCACTGGGTCCCTAAGGCAGAGCACTCAGAAGGTGCTCAAGAAGCATTTTCTGAATGAATGAATGAATTCCACACGCGCTGCTTAGGACTTGACCTAAGACAGACGACAAGGATCTCTCACTAAATAGACCAGCACAGATCTGAGCCTCAACCCCAGCTACAAAGCCCTGGGCAAGTGATTTTAGCTTCAATAGGCTCAGTTTGTTCATCAGTAAAATGAGAATGACCCTAGTATCGGACTCCAGAGAGGCCATGAGGATTCAATGATGAACACGTGTTAAAAGTCTAGGATCACATCCGGCACACAGTAGGTTCTCAAGGATTAAGGATTAGGAGGAGAGGAAAGTTAGTGAATCATGTCATGGTGGGGTTCCCCTCTTCAGGTGCCCTTGGTCCAGAGGGGGACACCAAGAGGCATCTAATGCCTTGGATGAGGAAGAGGAGGCATCCTAGGGAGGGACTTCTGGGCCCAAGGCCTGAAGGAGGCATGAGAGCAAAGCCAGGACGATTCTGGAGCAGGGACGCTTTCTGGGGCAGGGAAAGCTGCCGTGGAGGGGAGAGGTGAGCTAGGGCCTGGGCCAGGAGGCAGTGTGGGGTAAATAGTGTCCTCAGGAAACACGTACACCCAGGACCCCCAAATGTGACCTTTGGAAATAGAGTCTCTGCAGATGTAACCGAGTTAAGATGAGCTCATGCTATGTTAGGGTGGCCTGCATCCAACCCCGGTGTCTATACAGGAAGGAGTGGGAGATTTACACACACAGACACAGTGAGAAGGCCTTGTGAAGATAGAGAGATTGGAGCCAGGGGACCCCAGGGATGGCCCGGAAGGGTCTTCCCACCGCTGCCTTCTGACCCTGGGATGCCCGGGAGGTAGCCCAACTCCGTTGCCTTTAGAATTCTGCTTCTAGAACTGTGAGAACAAATATCTGTTGTTTTAAGCCACCCAAATGGTGGCCCTTTGCTCCAGCAGCCTCCGCCTGACCCTGCAGGCCTGCCAGGTCTCTGATGAGGCAGATCAGATGGGATGGGGGGGTGACCCTGGGAGGACTTGCTAGGCAGTTGTGAGCAGGGGCTGAGGCCAGAGGCCCTTTGCTGTGGGGGCCCAGAGATAGCAGAAGAGGCTGGCTGCTGTGTCCTGCCTGCTTGCCGCCTGCCCATCAATGGGGCTGTTCACCAGCGAGGGCACTCTGGCCCCTGGCCAGCTCCTCCTAGGCCCCCAAGCTGCCCTGTCCTCCACCTCCGGCCAGCAGTACTTCCTGCCCCCACATAGGGCCTGCGGAAGCTCGCTTGGCCTCTGGCCAGGGTCCAGTGCATGGTGCCTCCAACCTCTCTGCTGTCCCAAGTTTGGGAGGGTGACAAGGATGACAAGGACATCAGGCCATGGCAATAAGGCTGTCTTCACTGTGGGCTCCTGACCACCCAGCCTGCTGTGGTGCCCTGGCTGTGAGGTGGGGAGCACCTGTTGGGACGGTAGATCAGGCTCATGGGTGTGGGTTCACGGAGGGGCACTGGGGTGTGTAGGTACCAGTAGGGGGCCTGGGTGCAGGGGAGCATGGTGGGACACACCCTAGGAGGCCCTGACCTGGCCCTCCTGTGCAATGGGGAAACGGTTTTCCCTCAGGGGTTGCCTGGGACTGGAAGAGACCAGGAGGGTCTTACAAACAGGGGTGACTCACTCTCTCCCTCCCCATGTGCTTCAGTTTCTTTATATATAAAACCCAGGAGAGGAGCTAAACAATGATCCTATAGACACAGTCCAGCTTTAGGCTCCAAGAGCCACAAGTTCACATGCTCTGGATGGCTGACCTTTCCTGTCCAGGAAGCAGATGCCAAGTGCTGAGAACCACGGTTTCTGTGCTGAAGGCAGAACTGTCCACCACATAGCGCCAGTTCTGGTGTCTCAGAGCATATGGACACTTGACTTGGGGCCAGTCCTGTGTTCTGCCAACATCTGAGGCTTCCTGCCCTGCAGAGGAGGCTGTGGTGACCAGAGAAGACACAGAAGTGATTGTGGGCATCTGGCTCCAAAGCCTCCAGTGCCAAGCCCAAGAGTTCAGGGAGCCCCACGGCCTGGCATGAATTCGCACCCCATTCCTTGGCCCACCCCACCTGCACTCGAGCCCACTTGCATGTGTCTCAGAGCCAGGACCCTCCGGCTGGGCTGGGAGGTCTATGTCTGCACCCAGCCCAGGGAGCAGGTCCCTGCTGTGACTGGTACCCTCGGGTTTGTAGCAGCAGCTCCAGATCCACCCACACATAGAGCCCCCCATGCTCAGCTCAAGTGACAAGTCTGCCCAAGCAAACAGACCTGAGCAAGGTTCCATCCACCTGCTCAGCAGAGGGATGCTCCAAACTCAGGCAGGCAGAAGGGAAGGCAAATGGGTGGCCACAGGCAATGGTGTTACTGGCTCTGGCAGATGCTGTGTGTCCACAGTCCCAACAGTGGGGGCACTGCTGTCTCTACGTTACAAGTAAGGAAACTGAGGCAAGGAGGAACCCATTTGCCCAGTATCACACAGGAAGCACTCTGAGAACCAAATCCTGATGCCCCTGCTGGCCTGCAGCTGACATACTCCTTGGGCCTCCCAGCTCCCATTTCACTTTGAAATGCAGTCTAATCCTGCTCCAGAGGCTCCAGAACACATCTCATCACCTGCCTCTGAGCCGCTGTGAAAGCTGATCCCTCCCTCAGACACACCCTTCCCTGCTTCCCCACCCCATGAAATCCACCTCCCATGAAGAGCACTTTCTGCTCCCTCCTGCATCCTCCCCTCAGGGTTTTGGGACCCCCCACTCTCTGGGGCCCCTCTGCCCCTGCACAGACCCCACTGCATGGTCACTTCTCCCCACCTCCCATGACAAGCCCTCTGAGGGTGATACCTAGCACACAGTGGGTGCTCAGTAGATGCTTGTAGGGTGATAAGGAGTATCTCCATGTCTGAGGAACAAAGAAGCCCCAGGGGCAGGTCCCAGAGCTCAGTCTGCAGGGAAGCTCAGTGGTCATTTGATCCCATCTGAGAAGGAATGCTCCCGGAAAAGCTCTGGCTAGGGACCATCCGGAGCTCTGGGCATCCCCCCAGGAACAGGGAGCTCACTATCTCACAGAAAAGCCCAGTCCACATCCACAGAGTGGAGCTGCTCCCAGCCCAAACTCTGCCTCTGGGGTACCCAGTAGCCTCTCTCCCCTGGAGCCCTGCAGATGTGTGAGGCCAATAGCATATTCCCCAAATTTCTCCTTCCAGAGCTGAAGACAGGCAGTTTCTCCAGCTGTCCAATTTTTTTTTTCTTTTTTTTTAATTAAATCATAGCTATGAACATTGGTATGATCATGGGGCATCATACACTAGTTTCACAGACCGGTTGACACATTTATATCACACTGGTTAACATAGCCTTCCTGGCAATTTCACAGTTATTGTGTTGAGACATTTACATTCCACATTTACTAAGTTTCACATATA
>CAUYPK010089680.1:0-21590 GCA_963574355.1 Loris lydekkerianus | reverse complement strand
AATTATCAAAGAAAACAACAGCAACATAACTTTAACCAAATACAACAACTTATTGTCTACCGGGGACGCCCCCCCCCCCCCCCCAATTTTTGGAGATAAACATTCTCACCATCACGGTGAAACCTTAACTAGATACTCATGGGAGGTATGAGCAAAAGGAATGTGGGCTAAGGAGACTCGGTGAGCTGTACTGTTCCGGCTTAGCTTCTTCAACTTCATTTTGTAGGTCACTCTTCTGGCTTCAAAAGCGGGGAGTGGGACAGATATTCTGAATAGGATCCTTTTGTGGATTATATGTGTTGCAAATATCTTTTCCCACTTTGTTTTGCCATTTTATTCAGTTAACGATATCTTTTGATAATCCAAAGTTTATAATTTTGATGTCCAATTATAAATATCCTTTATGGTTTGTGATTTTTGTGTTCAGCTTTAGAAATTTTTTCTTGTCTTCTTGCTTGTAGCTCAGCAGCTAGGGCGCCAGCCACATACACCGGAGCTGGCGGGTTCCAATCCAGCCCAGGCCTGTCAAAGAACAATGACAACTACAACCAAAAAATAGCTGGGCATTGCGATGGGTGCCTATAGTCCCAGCTACTTGGGAGACTGAGGCAAGAGAATCACTTAAGACCAAGAGTTTGAGGTCGTTGTGAGCTGTGACACCACAGCACTATACCAAGGGTGATATAGTGAGACTCTGTCTCAAAAAAAAAAGAAATTTTTTCTTACTTAAAAATCATAAAGCTACCCTCCTATCTTTCTATCTTTGTTTCATCTTTCACATTTAGATCTGTAATTCAACTGGAATTTATTCTTGTGTCAGGACTAATTTTTTTCCAGGTGGATATCCAATTAACACAGAGCACGTCAGTGTTTTGTTGGTCATAAATCAAGTGTCCAGTTATGTGGAGGGGAAAAGGGAGGTGGTGAGTGGAGAGAAAGAGAGACAGGCAGACAGAGGGAAGGATACTATCTCAGTGAAGAAGTTTCAACATTCACTAAATTGACATTCAGGATAAAGACAAAGGAGAAGGTAAACAGGAGGCAGTCATCACAGAAATAAATACAAGAATAGTTTGCTGGGCTGGGCTGCAGGGATAGATGAGCCTTCCAGTTGAAAAGGCCTACCATGTTTCCAACAGGATGAGTGAAAAAAGACCTAGACTTAGAGCCAAAATGAAATTTTAAATCACCTCAGATAATGGGGGATTGATAAAAAGTATTCCAGAGGTGGACAATGCAAGTCAACTAGAAAGCAGTCAGAATGTGAGTAGCATCAGGCTTCCCACCAGCAATAATCAATGCCAGAAAGCTGTAGATCAGTCATAAGGGAAAATGAATTTCACCTAAAACCGTATCTTTTATTAAATGACTAAGTGTGAGGCCTTGGAGGGACTCAAATGGTTTACTTTTGGTAAACTTTTTAAAAAAGAAATTTAGTTGAGAATGTACCCTACCACAAAAAAAAATTGCAAATGAAGAAAGAAGTATAAGATATAATAGAAAAAAAGAAAAGGAGGGAGGGAGGGAAGAAAGGGTCCTCAATGCTGCCAGCTATGCAGTACAAGCTATGTATGTCTAGAGATACATCAGGATAAACTGGAGTGGCAGGTTTTTGAGCTCAAGAATGTCTTCAAGGTCGCAAATGGATTCTTTCTAGTCGTTAATGGAATGACTAAAATGTTAGATGGTATTAGGAATATGGTAAAGAATGCAAATATTACTTCTCTCCACAGGGAAAAAACATTTAGGAAAAAGTATTTTTTAAGAATTCATGGTCCAAATAAGAAGTGAATTAGATCGTGATATGATTTAGAGACTGGTGTGAATAAAATTAATCCATCTGATCTTTGTGTAACAACTTATCCGTTGTGGATCACAGGTTGTGACACTTACTCTTAGCCACAGCCATTTGGTCATATTGGAGTGAACCATTCATTTAGCATCACAATTCAAGTATTCCTTACTGACTTTCAGTGAAATCAATAAACAAAACAATGAAGAGTTTATTGTAGATACAGAACAGAATGTAAATGTTTTTAATTTTGAAATCAGAAAACCTGGCAAGAAGGCAGTGAAGGGGCATAGATACTATTAGATCACAAGGGGAGACGTTAAGGGCTGTTGCCTGTATTGGTTAGAATTAGGAGGAGCTTTCAGAACATCATTGATACATAAAAATAGTAAAAATGGCGACTTGGCTAAAAATAGTTTTTGAAGAGTAAGCTAATATCTTATCTGTCACAGAAGGAAATCAACAGACACATTCGTAAGAACTGATCATTTAGGAAAGTTCTATAAGGAAATTGTTTTAAGAGCTGAAACTAACAACTGGAAGAACTAAAGTGCACATGTAGATAAGGCTTGCCTCTGGGGAGAGGGGATTTTATTTTTGATTATGTAAATGTATGACTTTGATCAAAACATGCAGCATATCAAAAGATACATCATGTCAAATTTGATTATTTCCAGAAATGCTAATACAACTCAACATTAGAAAATCTATTAAATGAAATCACTACTTTACCAGATTAAAAGGGAAAAATAATCAAGTGTAGAAAAATTCAATAAAATTCAACAACTATTGACGATTCTAAAAATAGGTATCAAAGTTTTCTTAATTTGAAAAAGTTACACTTGGGAAAAAAAATACCCACCTAGCAGTTACACTCCATATTCAAATGTTAAAACTATTCCCTTTAAAATCAGGAGTAAGAAAATGCTTTGATTTGAAATTATTACAAATGTCCTACCTTACCCAATAAGATAAGGAAAAGAAGTAAGAAGTAGGGGTAGATTATTCTGTGTAAAGATTATTTACACAGAAAATTCCTAAAAACCATAGACAATAAAAATGCTTATCAAGATTATGGATATAAGATTTTACTTATGTATATTTTTAACAGATAATTTATTTTAAAAGATGTTATAGTAGCTACAAAAATATGTAAGGCATCTAGGGATTAATGTAAAAAAAGTCATAAAGCAAAAAATTATAAAATTGTATTGAAAGAGATAAGAAAATATCATGCTTAGTTAAAAAGGCTCACTATTGGTAAGAAGCCAATCTTCTAAAAACTATCTATAGATTTAAGGTAGCTTCAGTAACAATTTTAGCAGATAGTATTTTGTGGAACCTGATAAAACTTGCACTACAATTTATATGAAAAAGTAACAGACAAGATTGGTTAAAAGGTACCTGAAAAAGAACAACCTAGCAAATTACCTAGCAGGTAATTTGTGCTCATACGTACCAGACAAAATATATTCAGATATGTATAGCGCTCTTGTGCACAATAGCGTAGGTTGAAACAAAACAAAATTTAAAATCGGAAAGAGCCCACATGTTCATCAGCTGTAAAATAGAGAAATAAATTATGGTTCATGTAGATTCATATACAGCAATGAAAAATAAATGAATTACAGCTACATGCGTCAACCTGAATAATTTTAAAAGCAAGATGTCTAATGAAAAAACATATCATAGATAAATACACGTGATCTGATTCTCTCCCTGTAAAAGTCCACAAAGATAAATTAATAATACATTATTTGTTATAGGATAGATAATATATATGTTTAAAGGATAAAGGATATCTGTGAGATTAAAATAACGTTTAATTTTATTTATTTATTTATTTATTTATCTGGAGACAGTCTTACTCTGTCATCCTGAGTACAGTACCATGGCATCATAACTAACAGCAACCTCAAATTCTTGGGCTTGAGCAATCTTCTCACTTCAGCCTCCTGAGTAGCTAGGACTATGGCGGGCTAATTTTTCTATTTTTAGTAGAGACAGGGCCTCATTCTAGCTCAGGCTGGTCTTGAACTCCTGAGCTTAAGCAATCCACCCACCTCAGCCTCTCAGAGGCTGGGATTACAGGTGTGAGCCATCGCAACAGACCTTAACGTAACATTTTAGGTAGTTGTTATTTCTGAGAGTAAAGTGGGATTGGACTGGTTTACAAGGTACTCCAAAAGTACTGGGAATATTTTATTTTCTAAGCTGGATGGTGAGTTGGGGATTCATCTTAGTATTCATGAAAACATGCACAAATGCTTAATCATAGAAGATCTTATTCATCTTTTCCCCAGGGGTAACCACTATTCTAGTCAAATATTTTATATACGGTTTATATTTTTTATGTGTGTATATATATACACAAATGAATTGTGTATATCAAAAGAATTATATTGAGTGAGTGCTTTCAAATTTATATCAATGATATCACAACTCCATATATCTGAAACCTACTTTTTAATCCATGTTTTCAAGATCTTTCTATATTCATCCTTAATGTGCTTATTTTAAACAAGAGAAAATTAAGACTCAGGAAATAAAAAATCCAGAGAGGCTCAAGGCCCAAAGTGATTCAAGGTCATGCACTTGTGAGTTACACTGGAATTTGAACTGAGATTATACACTACATTTTCTCATTTGTAGATCTAATTTATTCACTTTAAAAGATATCAAATGAACAGATTTCTGTTTATTTTTTACAGTTTACCTTTGTTTTCCCTTTTTGCCAGACAGTCTGAGCCTTTGCAAAAGTTTACCTTTTAAAATATAAATACTGCCATGAACTTCTTTGTGCAAGACTCCGGCACGCACACATATATGAGTGTCTGCATTTTTAATTTTCTTAGATCTTTCCAAGTAGTGTATGAAAATCCCACTTTCTTCACCTTACCAATGTTTATTATTTTCGGATTTTGGTGTCTGTCAGTTCTTTAAGGTTGTAAATGGTATTTCATTTCCACTTGCATTTTCTTGATATTTTGTGAGGCTAAAAATTTTGGTTATTTGAGTTAACCATTCTATGAATTGCCTGTTGATACTGGAGTGCTTGATTACTTCTTATGGAGTGGTGCAAGATGTTTATACATATTAGAGAAAAATAATCCACTTATGTTCTAAATTTTTTTTTCTCTGCTGTAGTTTGTCTTTTAACTTTGTGTTTGGTGTCTTTCTAATACAGACATCTTTTAAACGAATTTAGTTGGGTGTGTCAATCTTTCGTTGGAGTTGAGCTTTTTTCTGTATATGGTTATTTTTTAAGGGAAGTATAACATTATATCATAAATTTTCTTTTTGACTTTCAGCGGACTATCAGGTTGTCTTCCAGACTTGCGATACATTTTTGCACCAAAATGATGGCGTTTATGAAAACGTAGATGCCAGTACCAGGACTCAGACCAGAGTGGATATCACCTGGATCCTTCTACTGCGCTACTATATTCACCTTCAGAGGATTAATAATATGAACAAACTTCTAGGTAGGTTCTTGATATTTTAAGAGAGAACACACTTTTCCCCAATTCTGATTTATACCATGATTCTTATTTAGAAGTATAAGATGCTTTTGACATCTTTCTGAGTGAACTGTTATCAGAAGATGAGAATTTTAGGGGTTTTTAACCTGGTATATATGGAACTTTGGAAAGAATGGCATTTCGATGGAATTGGTTTCTTTAGACATTTATTTCACAAATTTAAAACATGATAAGGAGGCACCCAAGTAGTGCCACCCAAGTAGTACCAAGTAGTGCCTAGCTCACAATAGCTAAGAACTAGTGATCACAATGTGACAGCTTATAAAATGAACAAAATGGACAAGATGAAATTTTGGCTTTGGGGAGAGAAGGAAAAGAAATGCATAATTCCAGATGGGATATTTAACTCCATGAGGTTTTTTTTTCTTTTTTAATTGCTATCTAAAGAATACCCAGAAAGTTCATTTCACATCAGCCCCTCTTTTGATTTTGTGACAGTGTATATTGTGTTTTGTCTGTGCCCATGAAATTGGTGACCCAGTGTTGCTCATTAGTCCAAATAAACAGAAGAGATAGTTTGATCCATGTCAGGGCCCCGTGATGGCCAAGCCAGCAGGGAAAACAGGCTGAATTGTAGAGTGGCTAAGACAGTTGTCAGGAGTTAGCCCCGGGAAAAGCATCCCTCAGCAAGGTGTCAGGGCTAAAAGCTCCGTTGCACTGGGAGCCAGAACAAGGACAGCTGAGAGAGGAAGGACCCGGATGCGAGCAGTGCAGCCAGGCCTGGTGCTGCCCTGGCCGCTCAGCCCACTTCTGAGTTCACGGCCGGCACTTCTCAAGGCACCACATTTTGCCACTTTCTTCCTCTGATGCCAGGAGCACTTGCCCAGTCTGCAGGCAGGACTGCAGTGCCAGGGACCCTACATGTAGGAGTAACCTCTAACTGTTGAGGTGGGGAGCTTCTTTCTCAGTCTCCCAAAGCAAGCAATTGCACATGGTTTTTCAGAAGGTCCCAGAGAGCTGAGCCCTCGCTATCTGTGGCTGCAGCCCATTCATCCAACTTTGTTGGCTCTTGTTCTTGCCCTGTTCACAGTTTGCTCATCCCCTCTCTTGTGCTCGTTGAGATCACTATTCAAATGAACTAGCTGCATCCAAATTCTTGCCTTAAAATCTGGAGGTTTTTTGAGGGGAAGCAGATTGCCCCCAATATATGGCACCATTGTTAATATTTAAAACTTGCAGGCTCAGCTCCCATAGCACAGTGGTTACAGCGCCGGCCACATACACTGAGAGTGGTGGGTTCAAACCTGGTCTGGGCCTGCTAACCAACAATGACAACTGCAACAAAAAAATACCCGGACATTGTATCGGGTGCCTATAGTCCCAGCTACTTGGGAGCCTGAGGCAAGAGAATTGCTTAAGCCCAAGAGTTTGAGGTTGCTGTGAGCTGTGATGCCATAGGGTAACAAAATGAGACTCTGTCTCAAAAAACAAATAAACAAACAACAACAACAACAACAAAAAACTTGCAGCAACATCCGTCTGTACCTCTGAAATTTTTTTTCTTCTTGTGTGGAAGGAGCAATTCCATTAGTGTATAATCTAAAAAAAATGGCCGCAGATTGTAGGCAGCCTAGGGTGGGGATAACAGGGATAGTGGTTATTGAGCAAATGCCAAGAATATTGAGATCATCCTGGGATTGAAGTGAGTGTAAACTAAGGTCTTTTCTTCCTTAAGCATCTTCAATGCTGGGATTTGGAATTTCTGTGCCAGATGATACACTTCTCACATCCCTTTACAACTCCGAGTTGATTTTACGTCAGAAAGAAATGCATTTTTTCCTTAAAAAATTCTTAGAGCTGTATTCTTCTTCTTGTATTGATGAATTTCCAAGAGAACTTCTTCAAGGGCTGGAAAACCCACCTCCTCCCGAAGATGTCTTATACGAAGCATCATCCAAGGTAATCTTTTAAAAATATTAGAAATTTATGTAAAAGTTCTTAGAATCGTCCTTATATTTCCGAAGGAAGCACATTAATTAAAATGTATTCTGGCACAAAGATTTCTAGCTCCCTCAGAGGTCTAGGAAGGCTCATTTCTGTTACCATGTGGGTAGACTAACCAAACATCAAGGGATTTTAGGACAGTTCACATTTGAAATATTGTCTTTTTTTTTCCTCCCCCAAATAATGCTATATTTATTTCAAATAATTAAAACTTTAATTAATGAGTCAGTGTTATATAAAGTTATTTATTTATTTATTATTGTTTGGGGTTTATTTAAGGTACAAAGAATTAGTTTATACTGATTGCATTTGTCAGGTAAAGTCCTTCTTATAATTGTGTCCTGCCCCCAAGAGGTGTGTCATATACCATGACTCCCCCCACCCCAACTTCTCCCTGTTCTGTCTTCTTATGCTCACAAATCTTTAAAATGTCTCAGAATATTCTAGATTCCTGCACAAAACATCTCTTACGTGGCCATTTTGCCAAGAAGTTATACAAATTTCAGTATCATCACCCTGTAAGAAAACCAGAGTGAGAGTTCCTTAATCTATGCCCAATTCTTGTATCTTTCTTTTAACGTCATAATTAAAACCATTCACTG
This sequence comes from Loris lydekkerianus, assembly GCA_963574355.1. NCBI lineage: Eukaryota > Metazoa > Chordata > Mammalia > Primates > Lorisidae > Loris > Loris lydekkerianus. The sequence goes on along the minus strand of CAUYPK010089680.1, from coordinate 13,710 downwards.
TGTGTACTTTTTGCTGTTTTTAAGTGTAAATAACCAATAGAGGTAATTTTTAAATAAATGAAGAGTTTGAAGATTTTTTTTTTTATTTGGGGAAGTATTATTAAACTGGATGGACTTTCTGAAAATATATAATATGAAAACTTCTTTTAAGGTATGAATTGTAGAGACATAAAAAGAAAAATATAAATGGAGATTTTTTTTTTTTTTAATTAAAGCCACTAGCATCTTGAATAACAGTAATATGTGGAAAAACTACCAAGATGGTGAGTTGGAAGATACTGAAAAAGTAAAGGATTTTATTAAGAAATAAGAATATATATTTGATATTCAACAATTGTGTGTGAACACCTATAATATGCCAGAGACACTCTTAGTTGTGGAGAAAGAAAACTCAAATGGGTAAGGCGTAGTCCCTGTATATACAGTCTTCACGTGGCCAGGTTACAACAAAAAAAGTTGTGTTACTTCAGAGGAGTTTTTAAAGAGAAAATGGCAGGGTTAATAATAGCAGAAAGAATGTAAAAATTAAAATGTATTCCTTTTACTAGCAATACTGACAATAGGCCGATTGGCAAAGGATAGATGAAAGGGAGTTATCCCAGGAAACAATGAAATGAGGAAGTTTATGACTACAAGAATAGGAAGGAGGAGACCCCTGGAGAAGATAAGGAAAATTGAAAACAGCAACAACAACAAAGTCTGATGACCTTCAGAAATGGAAAGTGAAGAGGAGGAAATGAACAGAGCCTTTTCTGCCATTTAGAACATCTACCTATGATCGTGAGCGCCTGGTGACACCACTAGCAGATACAGTGGTAGCCAGAGAGCACGTTTGTGGAGGAAGCTGGGCTGTTCTGCTTTGCAGGTATAGAGCTCAAGATTCTAGTGCAAAGCTCAAGTGGATGTGGCATATTGTAAGCATCCATACATATTTGTGAAATGGAGAAATTGATTCATTTGTACAGAATTCTTTAAAAACAGGTGGGGGGGGGAACATTCCTTTATTTTGATTTTTCTGTACTTTGGAGTTCCCCGTTTAGCTCTTTAATGTTCGTAGTTACAGACATGTCCCTGTTTCTGTTGCCAAAGTATTGAAAATGTGACTGCTCTGGAATGGGAACCCTCACTTATTTTTTCCTAGTAGAATATAGCCACCTTGTGCCTTAGGTAGATAATAACAACGTTTTAAAAGCTTTACTCTTCTGAGCATTCTCAAGCAGATTTACCAATCCAGCCCCACATTATTGGGTCATCACAGCCTCCTTCACGAGGGGCATAGGCCTCTTAAAATCTGTCCCGCAAGGGAGCAGACACTTGTCACTTCTCAGAAACAATTCACTCCCAAGAAGAAAGAGCAAAATTCTTCTCAAATTCGCCAATCAAATAATGCTCCCCCAAGGAAGAGGTGCAAGTGAGGGGTGTAACATAAAGTCTCACCCTCCCCACAGAAGAGAGCGCTGGCGGTGGGTGAAGCTGTTCCATCTACCACTAGATTCTGATTCACCAGGGGAAGTGAGACTGTCTCTGAGGACCATAGTCAGGTGTCTAGAGACACCTCGGGTATTTTGGATAGGGAGGAGGGGATGGGAAGGCTGAGAACAGTGGTTTTGATGGATTTATTCATGTGAATATTGTATCAGCATGTGGAAACTAGTACATGTGACTTCCTAAGTATTATTCAAAAAGGAGCTCTGCCTGAGTATCTTTGTGTAAAGAGCAGCCTATATTACCCAGCTCCTAAGGATACTGACCCAAACATACAGCCTGGAATACGTTGTAAACACATGCGATACTTCTAATGGCAGCAGTGTTATGGAAGAATTGTTTCACCCCATTTGCTCTTTTTTGATATAATTAGTGTAACACTCTCCCAGGATAATCAGCTCTGGAGATCACTGTCTCCTGCCTGACAGGTGCAAGCCACATAATCATGTTCATTTCACTGGGGTAGACAGGTAATGAGCATAAAGCTTTCGGATATATATGTGTGTGTGTATATATATATATATATATAAATATATATATATATATATATATATATATACAATCACCAAGCTTGGCTGATTTTATAATAACATTTTGAACCTTTAATCACTCAGGAGGCTATTTCAATCAAACTATTTCCATAATTTAATACTTAGACCTACTCTCCCCCACAAAGGAGTGACTCTTTCAGAACAATCATTGCTGTGTTGTATTTATCAGTTCTATGATTCTGCATGTTGTCAAGTCTGTTCAGGTTTTGTGATGGAAAAACAAAGGTGCCAAACAAATTAAAGTAAAATTCCCCAAAAGGGATATGATTAAATGTGTGTGCAAAGCTGAGTCACTCTTGTGTGACTGTAACCGTCTAGGTAAGGTCAAATGTCTGAGTAATGTGTTGCGGTTTATAGACTGTGATAAACTATGGTTCTCCTGGTAGACCTATTGTTTTATTTCTTTCAAAGAATAATATAAATATATTAAAAGTTCTCAGTGTATAACTCATAGATTATCATATGTAATGAATTCTATTAGCAACTTGATATTATAGTATTTTCAAGATAATGAAAAATTAAATACCCATTTTGATACTGAGTTCCATCGGAATTTATCATTATTGGACCACCATGCTAATAAACAGTGCATATATTGAAATAAAAGGTATTTGCTTTTTATATTTTAATGCTTAGCTAGCTATTAAATGTGAATTATTTGCTGAAATAGTTGTCAGAGCCTCTGAAAGTCACTTAGATATGAAGAAACAAGAGAAATTGTTTGAATTATTTGCTTGATTTTTAAAATGAACTTCCTGATAAATAATTACTCTTAATTAAGCACTAATAATCTTGCTCATTGTGCATTTTGATTGTGCTTTCAGAAATGAGGGTTCTGGCTTATACTATCTTTTTTATAACAGTGTCTAGACATTTTTGAAAAGTTTTCACATTTAATGTTATTTATCAGTCAAAAAATTTTTCTTTCATCAATAGGCAACTTGAAAGGTCAATGTTTTTATTTCTCTTTTCACTTTATTTTGAATACTTGCATCCACAGTCCTCATGTCTTGAATAGGCTCAGAAATAATGGGGAAACCAAGTGTTACAGAAACACCAGGGATTTATTTCTGGCCACTGGTGTACTTTCCTTGTTCATTAAACCTTGAAATTCTTAGATGTCAAAAAGAATATAAGAGAGGAACTGCTTCCCATTTCCCATGCTGTAATCTTAGGAACAGCAAGAAGTTAATTTTGAAAGTAGTTTGTACTTCTTTGAGGAAGGTCCTTTTTGGACTTGAAATACCGTTTTCACTATTATTATCTCTATGGCTAGCTTGCTTATTTGTTGATAATTGCTTTGCTTTCTTGGTTACCTTAAACAACTAATTAAATGATTTGTGGTATTGACAATTGTGTTCTATACCTTTCCGTTTCTTGAAGACTCCTGATTCAGTGACCAAGTTCCATAAAGAAGCTGGATCTAAATTTACGAAGGATTGAACTTGCAAATCAGCCACATTCATTAAAGGACAGAATGATTTTAAGCTTTTAGAGTGAATGGATTTTAGCTTTAGAGCAAAAACTGTCTTATTTTGCATATGGCATTGCAACAAAATGTTGTTGGAAATAGATAATAAATTATAAATGTACCCTCAGTATAATACCAGTGAATAAACCAGAAACAAAACAGGCGTCTTTAGAAACAATGGGGACTTTTAGGCTGAAGTGGTTCCACGGGCATTTTATCCACTAAATCTTCACTTGGGAAATTTATCTACCATATGACCCTGCAATCCCATTACTAGGTTCCTACCCCAAAAGAAAAAATAAGACGTTTTACCATAATGACATTTGCACTTGAATGCTTATAGCAGCACAATTCACAAGTGCAAAAATGTGGAAACAACCCTAGTGCCCATCAACACATGAATAGATTAAAAAATTGTGGTATATGTATACTGTGGAATACTATTCAGCCACACAAAAGCTGGAGATTTCACACCTTTTGTAACAACCTAGATGAATTTGGAGAACATTCTCTTAAATGAACTGTTACAGGAATGGAAAAATAAGCACCACTTGTACTCAGTACTAAATTGGAATTAGTAGATTAACTACATGCTCACATGAAAGAAAACCTCAATTACATTCAAGTGGGAGATGGGTTGCATCAATTCCCCCACCAGGTACATTGCACAGGCATACTGCACACTTCCTGGGTGAAGGACACAACTACAAGTCAGACTTTAACCCTACCAAAGCAAACTGTGTAACTTAATCGTATGTACTATTTTGTACCCCCGTATTAATCTGAAATTTATATATATATATACACATATATATATGTGTGTATATATATATATATTTTTTTTTTTTTAGACAGAGCCTCAGGCTGTCACCCTGGGTAGAGTACCGTGACATCACAGGTCACAGTAACCTCAAACTCCTGGGCTCAAGCGATTCTCCTGCCTCCGCCTCCCAAGCAGGTGGGACCACAGGTGCCCGCCACAATGCGGGGCTATTTTTTGGTTGCGGCCATCGTTGTTTGGCGGGCCCGGGCTGGATTCGAACCTGCCAGCTCAGGTGGATGTGGCTGGCGCCTTAGCAGCTTGAGCCACAGGCACTGAGCCAATCTGGAATTTTTTTAAAAAAGGAAGATATCTGTTGAGTCCCCTCAGTTCTGAAGCATATTTTTACTGTAGGAGAATCTTCTCACTGGTAGGTAATTCAGGGTTGGTTTTAAGATCTCATTCTACAAAACAAGATGAGAGGATTCCCAGAGTTTTTCAATGCTCCCAATTAATTTTGTATATTGAATGAATTTATTGCCAGTGCTTAAACCAATCTTTTTGTTTGTTCCCTAGTTAAGCTGTACAAGTTCTGCACACTCCATTTCATCTGTAAAGCCCCCTGCCAGCCCTCCTGATACAGACACAGTGACATCAGAAAGGGCAACACAAGCTTTACACAAAGAACTTTGCTTTCAGTGGTACATTCCTCCTCTGGACAGGCCTCCCAAGGAAACAGAACCTATGGTATGTAAGATAATCATAGAACTGAGTCTTTCATTTCTATATACATTTTAACAAGGCCATCATAACTTGAAGAGTTGAGGACATCTTCCTATCCTATAGGTAAGAATGGATAGCAATATAGAATCTTTTTTTTTTTTGGCCAGGGCTGGGTTTGAACCCACATCTCTGGTATATGGGGCCGGCACCCTACTCCTTTGAGCTACAGGCGCTGCCCCAATATAGATTCTTTATTATCTAGTAGAATACATTTGAAAAGAAGAATCATGAGAAAGTCTGGTTCAAGTTGGTCATTTTCCTTTTTCCTGGCCTCAAAGGAAAAATTCTCAATGTGTCACCATTATATATGACATTTTAATTTTTTTGTAATTATTCTTTATCATGTTAGAAAGTTTTTATCTACTGCCACTTGGCCAAAAATTTTCATCATGTAAATTAGAATTAGAAAATTAGAATTAAAATTAGACTTTTACTGTATCTATTGAAGATAACTTTATAATGTTTCTCCTTTAATATTTAGTTGATTTCATGATGTTTAATCAAGTTTGCATTCCTGAGATTGGTCATACTTAAATTATATTAAATTAAATTATATTATTTTGCCAGATTCAGTTTTCTATTGTTTTGTATTGAATTTTTGCTGCTGATGTCAAGAGTAAAATTGGGCTATTCATATTTTATACTATTTTTGTCAGGTACTTTTTGCATGAAGCTTTTGGTAGAATTATAAAATGAGTTGATAAATATACTATATTTTTGTATTTTCTGGTGAAGTTTGTGTAACTTTTAAAATTTGAATAGTTAGTAGAATCCATTAAGAAAGCCATCTGGACCTAGTGTTTCTTTATGAGAAATAGTGATAATAATTGAGGCAATCTTTAAGCCTTAGTACTGTTGTACTGGTTTTCAGAGTTAGTGTCATATCTGATTAGATCATTATCTGTTCTGATGGTTAATGTGTGTGACAAACCAAGTTTTGAATACTCTTGTCACCCTTGTTTGTAGGACATTGGGGCTTTCTATTTCTTCTGAGTCAGTTTTATTTAAGTTACTATTTCTAAGAATTTGCTCCTCTTATTTAAATTTTTCCCATATTTTAATCTGTCGGATGTGTCTATAATGATGTTTCCATTTTCATGCCTTGAATTGGTTTTTTTGTGTATTCTCTTAGTTTTCTTGAACATTGTCATGTATTCTCTTAATTTTTCTTTAACATTAGCACTAGAAGTTTTCTATTAGTTGTATTTCATTAATCCAAGTATCTTTCTTCCACATTTTTCTTTTCCTTACCTATCACCTTATTGAGATAGACGTTTAGCTAAATATTCAGCTTTTTCCTCCATACTATATAATTTTTAAGGGTATGAATTTCTTTCTAAACATTGCCTTAGCTGCATGCCAAAAGTTTTTGATTATAGCATTGTATCATCATTTGGTTAAAAATAGTTTTGTAATTTTAGCGTTCTTTTTTGATTCATAAGCCATTTGACATGTGTTTCTCAAATTGCAAACCGTATGGAACTTTTCTAGTTATCTTTTGCTATCTGTTTCTAAACTATTTTGTCTTGTGGTAATACAAGTATTCTTTATGATTGATACTTGTTGCAACTTGATTTTTTTTCTCAAAGAGAGGTTAATTTAGTGTTTTTCAACCTTTTTATCTCACACCACACTTGAATTTATAGTTAAACTTCCATGGCATACTTAAATTATATTGATCAAAAAGAGAGTGAAAAAAAAATGTACTTACTGTGCTTTGAATGTCTTTCAAAAGTAATTTAATTAATGATCTTTAAAATTTTTCTCAGCACACCTAAGATCCTCTCATGGCACACCAGTGTGGTGGGGCACCCCAGTTGAAAAATTTCTGAGTTAATTGTTTTGATAATTTATTGCTCTTAAAATGACTTTGTACTCTGCAGTTGTTGAGGCTGTGCTTGTAATATAGGTCTAGTAGGTCAGATTGGATAATCTTGTTAAAATAATCTATATTCTTGTTGATTTTTCTACTTTTGTGTGCCTTTAATTTTTTTAATTTTTTTTTTTTTTTTTTTAAATAGAGTCTCCCTTTGTTGCCCTTGGTAGAGTGCCAGGGCATCATAGTTCACAGCAACCATGAGCTCTTGGACTCAAGCAGTCCTTTTGCCTAAGAATCCTAAGTAGCTTGGACTACAGATGCCCACCACAATGCCTGGCTATTTTTCTTTTTTTAGAGATGGAGTCTCGCTCATGCTGAGGCTGGTCTTGAACTCCTGACCTTAAGCAATCCACCCACCTCAACGTCCCAGAGGGCTAGTGGGATTACAGATGTGAGTCACCACGCCCCAACTGATCTGCGTTTTCAAAAAGTCAGTTACCAAGAGAAGTGATTTTAAATCTCTCACTGTATTGTCATTTTTAGTTTTTTCGTATAGTTCTCTCAAATTTTGCTTTACATAATTTGAGGCTATGATCTTAGATGAAATCGGATGGATAGCTTCTATATCTTTTGGTCAATTGAACATTTCATCATTTTGATAATAATGCCTTTTTGTAATCATACTTTTTTATTACATGAGTTTTTTATAATAATGTTTTTCCCATAAAGTCTGCATTGTTTGATGTTAATATAAGAAAATGACTTCCTTTTGCTTATTATTTCTACAGTGAACATTTGTCTAGCCTTTTCCTTTCAATCTTTCCATGTACTATGTTTAGTGGTGTTTCTTATAAAAGATATGTAGTTGGACATTTTAAAATCTAGTCTAGCAATGATTCTTCTGATTGGAGAATTTAATCCATCAGTGTAAATACTGACATCTTTGGTTTTAATTGTACCATGTTGTTTTGTATTTTTACTTGTCTTGGCTTTTGTTTTTCTCTTCTTTAATGGCTTCTTTTGTTTTAAATTTTTTATCATTTATTTTTCTTTGAGTTTTGCAATTATGTAATCTTTTCCTGTGCTTTTAGTGGTACCCTCAGGATATCATACACACTTACCTTATTAAAGTCTATAGTCAATGACTGTTTTTACTCCCCTGATGACTTATGTGGTATCATTGTATGTCTTTTAGCACAAAACAATACTATTTTTATTGTTTTACATAAGAAATATTTTCCTTTATAATTTCCTACACTTTTACCATTTGCTTTCTTTTTATTCCCTCTTGCATTTTAGAGGGAGAACTGATCCCTTCCAGAATCAATTCTTTAGAGTCCATGCTGTAAGAATTTCCTTTGGTGAAGATCTTCTGGGGCAAAAATCTCTGGAACTTTTGTTTGCCTGATAAATGTGATTGTTTTACATTCACAAGGTAGAGAATTCAAGATGGGAAATTATTTTATTTTAGTCCGTTCAAGTTGTCATCTGCTCACTTTCGCTGTTGCTATTGAGAGCCAAGCCTTGAACATACTCTGCTTTGAATAAATTCTGAGGTCTTTCACTGGCTGCTTTTGAGATCTTCTCTTGGTCTTTGTACATTTTACCCAAATGATTTTATTTATTTTCCTTATCTTAGTGAATTGGTTAAAAACACTCTGGAACCAAATTGCCTAGATTTGAATCTCAGCTCTGACATTTAATAGTTTTTTTTGTTTATTTGTTTGTTTTTTTGAGACAGTCTTACCATGTCACCCTCAGTAGACTGCTGTGCCTTCACAGCTCACAGCAACCTGAAACTCTTGGCTCAAGGGAATTCTCTTGCCTCAGCCACAGGTGAGCCACACCTTGCCACAGGTGCGCCACACCTTGCCACAGGTGCCCCCCACAATGTCTGGCCATTTTTTTTTTGGTTGCAGTTGTCATTGTTGTTTAGCAGGCCCGGACCAGGCTTGAACCGGCCACCTTCAGTGTATGTACCTGGCGCCCTACTCACTAAGCTATGGACACTGAGCCCACTTAATAGTTTTGTGATCGTGAATAGACATGTTGCCTTTTCGGTATCATGGTTACCTGCGTCTGTTATTAGATATAACCATATAAACATCTAACCTCAATAAATAGTACTTGTCATTATTATATAAAATGAATTTAGAAGTACCAAGCTGTTTTAAAGTTTAATGACTTCAAATATACATGTGATACACTTGGTAAACGTTATTTGAAAGCACCTTTTACAGTTTGGTGACAATATCTTCTCAGAGATACTTTAGCTTCCAACAGTCTGCAGAAAAGAGAGTAAACTGTGCCCAACCAGCAAAATTAAAGTGTTTAGCAACTGAGAGAAAAACCTCAGTTTAATGCAGTTTACAAATTTGTATCATGCACGTATCTTATTTGAATGTTTATTATCTTCATCTTTATATTCCTATCTATTGTATACTCATGTCTATGTTCATATATATGGAGAAATATTTGCAATAGGATGAACTTAAGGCAGAAGGAAGGAGGGGGACAAGTATTTGGGAGCAGTTCAGTATTGGTCCCTGATCTGTCGAAGACTGAATAGTAATTCAGATTTTAGGATAGACTTGAAAATGGGTCAAGCTTTTAAAAATGGAGCAGTTGGTCAATGTAGCCTTCCACAGAGGAACCTTCCACTATAGAATTCCTTTGATTGCTGTTTTCTCTAAGAAGAGCCTCAGGCTTTTTGCCATGAAACATTTGCCATATAGTTTTGCCCTGTTCCGCATTTTTATTTGCTTTTTGTCTGCAGCATGGGTCTGTTCTTGCACTTCCCAGCTCTTGAGTGCTGTCCCCTCCAGCTGTGCCTCTGGTAGCTTCTACGCCTCCTTGACTGGTGTGTGACCAGTGTCAAATCAGAAGCCTCCTGGGCCTCCCTCTCTTTGTTCTCCAGCACCACTCCCCATATTTGCCCCCACGCATTCTGCTACCTGGGGTTGGAAACCTGCTACTAACTCCTGGTCAATTATAACTCTCTTCCTATTCAGACAAAAAGAGAGACTTTAACATATTACTCTCCAGATACATTGAACGCTATTTCCTGTATTTGTAAAGCACTTTCCTTCCTACTCCTTGCCAGTCAATTCCTTCCCAGGATTTGATGTAGTACATCAACATTTTAAAAATGTTGTCTACATAAGTGTTATCTACATACATTTAAAAATGTATTACAGCTACATTTTAAAATCTGAATCTGTCATCTCTTTGAGGAGAATTTAGAACAGTAGTTTTCAAATTGTGGTTCCAAGAATATTGACGGGTCAAAGAGTCAGTAAAGTGGGTCATGAGTAGCACTTTTTAAAAAGAAATGAAATGCACAATTAGAATGCGTTCATTTATACATAGTAATAAGTGAAAATGTTGTTTTCTAAAACTTTTGTTTCATGATATGTGCTGTAAAAGACAAAATGTCTTCAGCTGATCTTTAGCCTATGTCAGAATTTATTTACTCTCTGAGGAACTAATGAAAGATTATAGCTATTCACTAAGAGTCTGGAAATGAGAGGATTATACAGTTAGGAAGCACATGTTTACCTAAGCAGCTAGTTTTTAAAAGTGCAGAGGAGAGCAGAAAGTTCATTTCACAAGGTCACAGAAACACCATGTCAGTGTTAGTTATTACAAAGGCAGTCTGGGGCAGGATGTTCTGAGTCTGCATGCTGCTTTTGGAAAAACAAAACAAAACAAAACAACATCTAAGAGGCAAATGATCAGACTGTGCCATTGGCTGATAATTAGAGTAACAAGTTTTTATCCAACAATTGTGCCTGGCAATTAACATGGAAGTGTGAACTGGTATCACAGGTTAGAAGCAGAGCACCAACCAAAACTTCTGATTTAAGCAGGTTACTGTGAGCCATTTTCTTGAGCTACGAAAAAAGACACAGAACACGCAGTTTTTCCATCTCTTAATTTGGGGACATTTTTTCCCCTATGACAGCTGAGCACAGATGTATTGGGTCATAATAAAAGATATAGTTTCTGCTATAAGGCTTAGTAAAGACAAGAAAATCAAGAAACACTGACTCAATACACTGGTTTCTCTTCAGATTGAAGCACTGACTTAGATGAACTAATCTTTACAGACTCAAGAGTCTGCCCATTTGGATGATAATGCTGAAATGTGTTGATAATATAAATATCAGCATATGTGAGCATCTTTCTAGTCATCATTTTCGGACTTTAGTGTAGAGTTAGTGTTGAACAACTGGCTGATGCTCTGGAAACCTGCAAGTGACTAACAGTAGAGCTGACGGTGTATATTCCAAGCACTTACATTAATTTCACAACAACTCTACAGGATGGGTGCTTTTATTAAGCCCCATTTTATGGAAGAGGAAACTGAGGCATGTGATGTGGAGATGCTAGGAGGCAAGAGGTCAGGACTGAAGGGATCCGTCTCCACAATCTGCACTGCTCAGCACAGTGCTCTATTGAGTGCTCAGAGGATGGTCCTGGCGGCAGGTGCTTCTAGCCTCTGGGCAGGATGGTAATGAAAATTAATATCTGGCTTAGAGCTTTGGAGTTTCCAGGGACTAACAAAATCATTGTGTGACGATGCAAGTTAACATCACTTGTTCCACCCGTGTGGCCCATTTCAGCTTATTCACTGCACTGAAGCAGAAATGCCAGTAGGAGCCAGGTACTAAAATCCCAGACAGCAGGTTAAAATGCCAGCATTAGGAATTTTGACATGACTTTTTTCAGAAAATTCAGAAGGCTAAAGATCTCCATGCCAGTGGCACTTTGGAGTTAAGTTTGTAACTTGGAAAAGGTTAATTTTTTAAGTGTAGGAGATAGAAATTATTCTATCCTAGTTGATAAAATTGTCTTTAGTAGACTGTAGCAGAACCACATTACAAGCTATTCATTGCAAAGTAAGCAGCTTTTGAACAATTTCACAATCTTGTAGGGACAAACACTCAGGAGGTTGCCAGAGAGTATCATTTTAATGCAACTGTCAGATGTTGGCTTTAAAATAGCTGTGAAGAATGGCTGATTGAAGAAGGCAGAAACAGGTACTGCTACAGCTTAGCTCTACAAAGAGGTAACCGCAGCCACATTTGATGGCCCAAGTTTCTCTAGAGATTATTCTTTAGGGCAGTGGTTCTCAAACTTTCTAATGCTGCGACCCTTTAATACGACCCACAGGTTGAGAATCGCTGCCTTAGGGCCTTTAACTTTATCTTGCCTCATCCTCCTGCTCTTTTTCGTATCTAAGTTTCCCAGTATTACACTCTGGATCTCAAGCCAGCCCATTTGTGGACCATAATGAAATTTGAATTTTGTTTATAACTTCATAAGGTTATAAGCTCAGATAACTCTGAGCTTGTAGGCAGGCAGGACCATAAAGAATGGGTAGCTTGTCCTTCCTTTTGATATCTGAGATATAAGTTAAAAGGAATCAACACGTTTAAGGAGGCTGTTGTGCTGAGTGCAGCTAGACTAGTATTCAGAGGCCACAGAAGATTCACACAGGCAAGGATGGTCAAGTACAGGAAGTCTGATCAAGTGAGCACTGAAAAGCAAGACTCTACCTGGCAAGTGAAAACACAACTTAGATAGAACTGAGACAGTTCTGAAGATGTATTTTTTCAGTGCAGGAATCCAGCACATCCACGAAGAGGAGATGTGGACCCAGTGATCTTTTCCAGAAGATTTTATACCCCTAATAAGAACTAGACTCTATTCCAGGCTCCCTAAAAAGTAGGCTGTGTATTCAAGACAAGCTCAATCATAGTGGATAGTGAAGGAAGAGTTAGGGTCCCTGGGAAAGCCACCAAGTTGTGATAAAAGCAGAAGCCCAGTGTTAGCAACTTAGAAGTCAGGAGTGCTGTAACTCAGGGATCATGAAGATGGCTGGGGTTTCCCTCTGAAGTGCTCTGGGTTCTGAGTCTGCTTAACTAAATGATTAGTTAGAGCCTGGTCCTGCAACTGGGGCCCAAAATTACATCCAGCTGTTGGGAGCTGGGGGAGAAAAGGCTGTATAAATGATATGGGGACTGACATCTGATGGCACCTGTTCCTTGCTGCTCAAAGTATGCATGAGAACCAACAGCACTGGTGTCCCTGGAACCTCATTAGAAATGCAGGTCTCAGGTGCCAACCCAGACCCCACTGAATCAGAGCAGGGGAAGAGATGTGCGCATGGTCAAATCTGAGAAGTGTTGGTCTGGGCTGTTGCTATTTGTTTTTTCTTGTTTCTCCATTATTATTATTATTTTTTTTTATTAAGTCATTTGTACATAGATCATGACTACATTTATGCCATTATGGGATTCAATGTGTTGATTATTTGTACAAATTGCAGTGTTACATCCTACTAATCAACATAGCCTTCGCTTCATTTACCCAATTATAGCATTATGACATTTGTGTTCTACACCTGATAGATCCAACTTGCACTTGCGATATGCTCCATAGGTGTGGTCCCCCTTCTAACTCTCCCTCTATCAACCCACCCCCCTCCCTTCTCCTCTCCCTCCCTTTTCCTCCTTCATCTTAGGCTATAGTTGTTTTTCATTTTTCTTTTCTTTTCTTTTCTTTCTTTCTTTTTTTTTTTTTTGCAGTTTTTGGCCAGGGGTGGGTTTGAACCCACCACCTCTGGCATGTGAGGCTGGCACCCTACTCCTTTGAGCCACAGGCACTGCCCATGTGTTTCATTTTTCATATGCAAGTGAGTGATTATAAATTGGTTTCACAGTAGTACTGAGTACATTGGATTTTTTTTTCCATTCCTGAGATACTTTACTAAGAAGAATATTTTCCAGGTCCATCCATGTAAACAAAAAAGAGGTAAAGTCTCCATTTTTTAATG
>CAUYPK010089679.1:0-12986 GCA_963574355.1 Loris lydekkerianus | reverse complement strand
CATCTGTAGTTTGGGGATTTTGTGATGTGAGCTGAAATCATTGTTTTTTCAATGAGTTTTTTTTTTTTTTAATTGTTTTAGGTTCATTGAGAGTACAAAGAATTAAGTTACACAGATGGCATTTGATAGCTAAGTCCCTTTTATAATTGTGTCCTGCTCCCAAGAGATGCACCATACACCGTGATCCCCATCTCCCTCCCTCCTTCCCTCTCCCCACTCCCTCATTCCCCAGCCCCCCAACCTTGAATTTATTTGAGTTTTTCTCTTAGGACGGTATTAGATGGGGGGGTTTACTGGTTCCATATTAGAATTGAGTACATTGGATTCTTGCTTATCCATTCTTGTGATGCTTTACTAAGAAGAATGTGTTTCTTTTGTCTTAACCTAGATAGAGAAGGAAATAATTCTGAACATATAGTGGTTACTTTTTCTTCTTGCTGCCCACTCTGAAAGGCCAGGTCCTTCTCAGCATGAAGACAAAAGTAGAAAGGGCAGAAATGTTGTCTGTGGGCACTGAGTGCACTGGTTGAATTCCCGGGTGAATGTGTCTCTTCTGCTTCCTATAAAGGCACTAATCTCCGGATGGGGGCCCCACCCTCAGGACATCATATAACCCTACCCACCTCCCACAGGTTCCATCTCCAAAGGCCACCCCCATTAGAAATGACAGCTTCCATGTATGAATTTAGGGAGACACAATTTATTTCATATCACTCGGTCTCTACAGTCTTTGGAAATAGCATCGTCCACTTGCTTGGGCTGGAATTTGTCCAATCACACACAGGACCTCACTCCTCTGACACAGACTCTGAGTGTGTCTTTGTAGGAGTGGACAAGACCCATCTTCGTGATCTGCTCAGGTCTTGGGCTCTCTGATTACCCCCACCTTCTCTCCTGCCCTCCTCATTTTAGGCTCTACTTGTGAAACCCACCTGCTCCATTCTGGACTCCAGTGCTTTTTTCTTTTTTTTTTTTCTTTCCTGGGGGCTTCATTCTTTCCTTGAGCGCTCGACACCGGCTGTGCTTTCTTTAGTCAAAGGACCCTCTCTTCCTTACTCTGCTATCCCTTCTGTACTTCTGTGGATGCACATCACGTGCTTTGGTTGGTCAATTGCTCTCTGTCCACTGTTCATTTTTCCAGTTGCAAAATACTCTCCTTGTCAGCAAAAAGTGTCTCCCACCACAGGATACTTCAGCCTCTCCCAGGACATGCACAACATCCCAGGAGGTTGGTCAGAATTTGTCAATTGAGGGGGTGAGGAAGTGGCTGCTCTCGCCACCCTCTCATGTCAGAATGGCAGGTGTATCTTCTCTGCCATCTTGTCTCTGTGTAGCCATTGGCCATCTGGGCTCCCCCCCAGGGCAAATTCCTAATGAGAGGCTGACTTTCTCCTCTTTCTTCAGTTTCCAACTAAAACAACTAATAGGATGTCCTATTACGGAGAAATTGATGCCATTTCCTAAGATGCAGGGCTCGATGGCGTGGCATTCCCCTACCAACACCAGGAAGGGAGTGTCCAGCTGGATATGGCGTTAAGGATAAAACAACAAGCAAACCAGAGCTATCAAAAAGTGAGAGGAGGGTTTAGGTAAAACACACACACAGGATCGATCTATCATCTATCCATTCATTCTTTCTATCTATACATCCTATCTATCTATCTATCTATCTATCTATCTATCTATCTATCTATCTATCTATCATCTTTCCATGCATCCATGCTATCTATCTACATATCTATGTATGTATATATCTATGTATCCATCCATTCTATCTATCATCTATCCATCTATCCATCCACCCATCCATCCAATCTATCCATTTATCTATTATGTGTCTATCCATCCCTTCTATTTATTCTATTTGTCTATCTATCTATCTATCTATCTATCTATCTATCTATCTATCCATCCATCATTATATCTATCTATCTATCTATCTATCTATCTATCTATCTATCTATCTATCTATCCATCCATCCATCTCATCTATCTTTCTATCCATCTATCATTCTATCTATCTATCATCCATCTTATCTATCTATCTATCTATCTATCTATCTATCTATCTATCTATCTATCCATCTATTCATCCATCTATCTCATCTATCTACCTATCCATTCATCTCATCTACCTATATCTATCTATCTATCTATCCATCCATCCATCTCATCTATCTTTCTATCCATCTATCATTCTATCTATCTGTCTATCATCCAGCCTATCTATCTATCTATCTATCTATCTATCTATCTATCTATCTATCTATCCATCCATCTATTCATCCATCTATCTCATCTATCTATCCATCCATCCATCTCATCTATCTTTCTATCCATCTATCATTCTATCTATCTATCATCCATCTTATCTATCTATCTATCTATCTATCTATCTATCTATCTATCTATCCATCTATCCATCCATCCATCTCATCTATCTTTCTATCCATCTATCATTCTATCTATCTATCATCCATCTTATCTCTCTATCTATCTATCTATCTATCTATCTATCTATCTATCTATCTATCCATCTATTCATCCATCTATCTCATCTATCTACCTATCCATTCATCTCATTTACCTATATCTATCTATCTATCTATCTATCCATCCATCCATTTCATCTATCTAGCTATCCACCTATCCATTTATCCATTCTCTCATCCATCTATCTATCATAGAATATATAAATATGTATAGAAATAATATAGACAATATATAGAATGCATACTGTATGTGGAATATATATATGTGTGTGTGTGAGAGAGAGAGAGATTTACAAGTTTTACAAGATTCAGAGGAAATTGCAATAGTGTCATAAGAAAAAACACCACTTAACATAAAAATGGTCTTCACAAAATGCAAAAACACAACTGCTGAGTTTAGAATATGGACACAGGCAACTTGCAGTGTCACAAATGAAATTTTCAAGAAGTAGAAAACCAAGTAAGGACAAATTGTTTTTCAGCATGCTGAGGAAAGTACAAAATGCTGGGGGTGAAGGGGGTGAGATTGGGGATGGAGGGGGTGAGGTCAGGGGTGAAGGGGGTGAGATTCTTTTAGTGGCATTGAGAAAATTCCCTACAGCTAATTCTCAAGATACAGGAATTCCTACAGGGGAGAAGGAGACAGAAATAATAATTACAGAAATTGCAGAAGATAAGCGTTGTAAGCAAAATACATCTTCAGATAAATGGCTGCATACTGAGTTCTCAGTGAAAAGTGAAAAGGGAATCAATTCTAGACATATTCTGGTAGAACCGTGAAACAAGAAAAAAAAAAATAATAAAGAAACCTCTACAAGGACTCGTGGGCAAACAAAAACAAAACAAAAACAACACCAGACACTCATCCATGCTAGTTTAGGTCCATTTCATGTCAGACACAAGTAAGGACAGGAATTACGGAGTTGCTAAGGATTAACGAGGAGGAAAATCGATCGTCATCAAGAACTTCTCAGCGCGTTCGTAGTAGACTTATCTATTTTTCTTCAACATCTTGTTAAAATAACTAAACCTAACGTACGCCATTAACTATCTTTCACTCAGTAATTGTGCAGTTCTGCAAACGTAGCCTTTGGTCAGGAAAACACATTCTAAGTAAATGAGGGAATTGTCAAGTGGAATGCATTAATCCCGTAAATCAAACTATGTTTGTCACGGCTGATTACTGCGTTCAGAGTAGTTAGGAAAATATACAGAGGGCTGGTTCTTAATCCACACTTCAAATAGCAGCGTCAAAGCCCCAAAGCAGAACAGATTATGAGTTTTAAAAGTCTTGCAAAATTCAGGGCACAGCTAACTCATCCTCTTCTTCAACTCCATCGAGGCAGGGAACAGGCACAAAATATCTTTAATAGGATTTTCTGCCTATGGCTAAATAACGCACAGATTCCTCTCAGAGGGGCCAAACCAAAATTAGTTGATTTTAAAATGTTTGATATTTTCCTCTACAGATTAGCACCCCGTAATTAGAGGGAGAGCCTCTCTGTGCTGCAATTTAGAATTGAAGGCTTTTTTACTAATTAAAATACTTCCTAAAATCCCCTTCACTGGTGTATGCTACAAAATATGTTTGCTTGGGAGAGAGACCTAAGGAGGGATATTTAAAAAATCAGGCATTTGTGGGTGGTGCCCATAGCTCAGTGGGTAAGGCGCCAGCCACATACACTGAGGTTGGCGGGTTCGAACCCAGCCCAGGCCAGCTAGAGCAAGAATAGCAACAACAACAACAACAAAAAGTCTAGTCCCAGGTGGCACCTGTGGCTCAAAGGGGTAGGGCGCCGGCCCTATATGTCGGAGGTGGTGGATTCAAACCCAGCCCCGGCCAAAAACTGCAAAAGAATAGTCCCGCACTGTGGTGGGCGCCTATAGTCCCAGCTACTTGGGAGGCTGAGGCAAGAGAATCATTTAAGCCCAAGAGTTGGAGGTTGCTGTGAACGGTGATGCCACAGCACTCTACCCAGGGTGACAGCTTGAGACTGTCTCAAAAAAAAAAATAAATAAATAAAAATAAAAAGAATTAGGCATTCGTGAATCTGCCGAAATGTTTATCTTTCATAATTTCAGAAAATCAGGATTGTTCCTTTATTTTATGGATGACCCTATTTAATAGCTAGAAAATGAAGCTGGGGTGGGCCAAATTCACCAAGAATAACAACAATGTCATTCATGATTAAGGGATATTGGAGAATTACATCCTAGTGAATGTGGCTTGCTCTGTGTGTATGTGTGTGTAGAGAGAGATAAAAAGAGAGAGAGAAAGAAAGGGAGAGAGAAGAGATTTATTTTAACAAATTGACTCACCACTTGGAGGCTGGCAAGGCTACCATCCACAGGGGAGACCAGGGCGAAACAACGGATGTTGTGTGTGACATCTGAAGGTCGCCTCCTGCCAGAATCCCCTCTCGTTCTGGGGAGGCCAGCTTTTTATCCTATTAAGACCATTAACTGGTTGGATGAGGTCCACTTCCAGCAGGGACAGCCTGCTTGACTCAGAGTTCCCCAATTCAAATGTTAGTCTCCTCCTAAAAACACCATCCAAGAAATACACACAAAAATGTTTGAGCACATGCACATCTGGGTGCCATGTCCCAGCCAAGGGGACACACAAATTCAGCCATCACCAATCTGCGATGATTTGGGTTTGCCTGGAGACTTGGTGGGAGCTGATTTGGGTTTGCATGTCCCCTAACCCTAACCTAAACCCTAACCCTTGGATTGAAGCTTCCCTCCTCTGCTCGTCACCCACTGAGGTGAAGCCTCATTGTTCAAATACTGCAAGATAAATGTCTGAATCAGTAAAATCCTGACAACTTCCTGCCTCATCGACACGGCATGTTATAGATGCCCAAAGATACAACCCATCTGTCCTTTACCCTAACATATGCATGGACAACCTTCTACGCAATGCCAGATGTCTAACCAGGACTTCTCAAATGGTGTGTGCGTGATTCTCTAGAAATCTTACAGAAATGCAGGTTTTACCGCAGCAGTTCTGGAGAGGAGCTGATATTTCTGCATGTCTAACATGTTCCCAGGTGAGGCTACATGTCTGCTCTACGCACCGCACTCTGAACCCCCATACCATGTAAAACCTAAGATTACTCCCCTTCAGGCACATCAGGTCCCCTGACATCTGCATTCTACAGAGCATAATTTCACGAGCTTTCTTTTTTTTTTTTTTATAAACTTTTTTTTTTTTTGCAGTTTTTGGCTGGGGCCGGGTTTGAACCTGCCACCTCCAGTACATGGGGCCAACTCCCGACTCCTTTGAGCCACAGACGCCACCCAGCTTTCTTTTTTTTTTTTTTTTTAATTTCAGATTATTATGAGGGCACAGACCATTCAGTTATATTGTTTGCATTTGTTAGGCAAAGTCTAAATTGCATTGAGCCCGTTCAACCAGGAGATGTGCCGTAGACCCTGAGGTTGTGCTCATTACTTGAGCAAACACCAATCCCCTCCCTCCTCTGCTCTGCCTTGTCCTCCTCTCCCCTCCCTGCACTTGCATTTAACTGTGTTTTTTTACTGTGTTCATATTAGTATTGGATGCACTGTCTACTTGTAGCTTCATTCTTCTCCTTGGCTAGGGAGATGCTCCCCAGTGAAAGCAAACAGCCTCAGAGTGGGGGAAGACTTTTGCATGTGATGAATCTGACTAAGGGCTGATAACTAGAATCTACAGAGACCTCTAACTACTCAACCAGAAAAGCCCAAACAATCTCGTCTGTCAAAGGGCAACAGACAAGAACGGGGTCTTCTCTGAAGAAGAGTGACAAATGACTATCAAACATGTGGACAAAAGCTCATCGTCCATAATCGTCAGGGAAATTGCGGGAGATTTCCTGTCACCCAGTAACCTGTAGCCTATGTGGGAGGGATGTGGCTGCCTCCAGCGTCTTGTGGGCTGTTCCTTTTGTAATTAGGCTACAAGCACAACTCATAAACCTCAGAAAATAATATTGTGGACAGAGTGCACAGATTTCCAAGGCTTTGCCAAAAATATTTACCCTCATTAAGATGCTTTCATGTTTCAGCACCACCAGGCAATTAGTGAGCTATGCAAGGTGGAGACAGGAATCCGGGAAACAGGCTCCCACCTGCTACCAAAGTTGAGGCAGGCCTGACGCCCATCTGGGCCATGTGTAGGACCAGCCTGAGGGCTGGGGCATACACAGGCCTGTCAGACGTTACTGTCCCTGCTGAACTACTCCCCAGCATGGGTCCTGAACGAGCTGCATTGAGGATAAGCGGAAGGCCTGGCTGACGGCACAGACTCATGTTGACATAGGTGTGAGCTTCTGTAATGAGCACAACCTAGGGGTCTATGGCACATCTCCTGGGTGAACGGGCTCAATGCAATTTAGACTTTGCCTCCATGGGAAACAATATAACCGAATGGTCTGTGCCCTCATAATAATGTTGACAGGTGAGGCAGGCTCAGAAAAGGAGATGAGAATGTTGTGTGTTGTCTGAAAGACTGTTTCCAGGGACTTAACTACAGAGATTGCAGCCCACGCACCAGGCGCTGATGCCTTCCCCAACCCTGCCGTTTATCCCAATTTCTAGTACCCAAGATGCCTTAATAATGCACGTGATAATTATTTAAGGTATCATGTTATAAGCACCAGCTGGTCTCTGTCTCTCTTTGGAACTTCCTAGGGCTCCAGGCGTCCCTGGGCTTGTGGCCACATCACTGCAGTCTCTGCCTCTGTCTGCACATGGCTTCTCCTCTGTGTCTGTGTCTCCTCTGCTGTGTCTCAGGAAGAGGCCTGTCATTGGATTTAGAGCTCTCCCTAAATCCTAGATGGTCTCATCTCAGTATCCTTCACTGACTACATCTGCAAAGGCCTTATTGGCAAATTACTTTCTATTCAGAGCTTCTGGGTGATGGGACATGGATAGATATTTTGGGGTCACCCTTCAACCCCTTACACTGTATCCAGTTCCTTCTGGAGGCCCCAGGGGAGGCTCCTTCCTGCCTCTCTCAGCTCCTGGAGGCTCCAGGTGTCCCTGGGCTTGTGGCCACATCACTGCAGTCTCTGCCTCCATCTCCACATGGCTTCTCCTCTGTGTCTCTGTCTCCTCTGCTGTCTCTTAGGAGGACACTTGTCACTGGGTTTAGGGCCCTCCCTAATTCAGAATGGTCTCATCTCAAGATGCCTCACTAATTACATCTGCAGAGACCCTATTGCCAAATAATGTTCTATTGGGAAGTTCTGGGTGATAGGAGATGGACATATATTTTGGGGTCACCGTTCAACCCATTATGATGTATCTAGTTCCTTCTGGAGGCCCCAGGGGAGGCTCCTTCCTGCCTCTCCCAGCTCCTGGGGGCCCCAGGCATCCCTGGGCTTGTGGCCACATCACTGCAGTCTCTGCCTCTGTCTCCACGTGGCTTCTCCTCTGTGTCTGTGTCTCTGCTGTCTCTTAGAAGGACACGTGATTGCATTTAAACTCCACCCACATAATTCAGGACAATACCCCCATCTCAAGATTCTTAGTCACATCTACAAATACTTTCTTTTCCAAATAAAGTCACGGTCACTTATTCCAGGGGCCTGATTTCCCTGGGACCCGTTATGTCACCTGCTACAGAGCCACATTCAGGGACGAACAGGTTGGATGAAGGGAAAATGGTTCATAACTGCACATTCTGTAGTCTTGTTGATTTTTTTTTTTAGTATATATTAATTATATTTTTTCAAATATACAAAGCAGATGCTTATTTAATTATTGTATTTATTTATTTATTTACTTATTGCGGGGGTTTTTTTTGTTTGTTTGTTTTGTTTTTTGGCCAGGGCTGGGTTTGAACCTACCACCTCCAGCATATGGGGCTGACGCCCTACTCCTTGAGCCAAGGCGCTGCCCCTTTATTGTTTTTTATTTTTATTTTTCATTGCTTGGGGTTCATTAAGGGTGCAAAGAATTAGGTTACACTGTTTGCATTTGTTAGGTAAAGTCCCTCTTATAATTGTGCCCTATCCCCAAGAGCAGTGCCACACACCGTGACCCTTATCCCCTCCTCTAATCTCCTCCCCGCTCCCTCATTCCCCTGTCCCCCACCTTGAATTGAGCTGAGTTTTTCTCTTATGTGTGTAAGTGCATTAGCTCATCTGCTGACTTCATATTAGTATTGAGTACATTGGACACTTGCTTTTCCATTCTCGTGATACTTTACTAAGAAGAATGCATTTCAGTTGCATCCAATTAATGCAAAACATGTAAAGTCTCTATCTTTTTTTAATGGCTGAATAGTATTCCATAGTATACATATATTTTGTGACTATGTATATATGTTATACGTGACGTATGTTATATAGATATATACACATATAACATATATATGACATATATGTTATAAAGAAGAGCTTACTGATTTAATTACATTAAAACATTTTCTTCAACATCTAAAGGACGTGAACTGAACAGGTGGCTACATCCTTGTGTTCTGTTCAGGTGGGAGGAGTTGCAGCTTTTATTTTATTTTTATTTATTTATTTATTTATTTTGGCCGGAGCCAGGTTTGAACCCACCACCTCCGGTATATGGGGCTGGCACCCTACTCCTCTGAGCCACAGGTTCTGCCCTGCAGCTTTTACTTTTATTTTTACTTTGTACAGGCTTTTCATAATGTTTTTTATTCTGTATAGCCTGTAACTTGAAGAGCAAAAAATGTATAGCATAGAAAGTCTGTGTGACATTTCAGGCTGAAATTGGGAAAGGGATGTGAATTCTCAGGTCATCAAACAGTCCCTTTAGGAATAAGAAGGTGTTTTAGGACAGGCACGGTGGCTCATGCCTGCAACCCCAGCACTTTGGGAGGCTGAGGTGAGTGGACTGCTTGAGCTCGGGAGTTTGAGACCAGCCTGAGCAAGAGTGATACCCCATCTCTACTAAAAATAGTAAAGTTAGCCATGCATGGTGGCAGACGCTTGTAGTCCCAGCTACTTGGGAGGCTGAGGCAGGAGGATCCTTTGAGCTCAGGAGTTTGAGACCAGCCTGAGGAAGATTGAGACCCCATCTCTACTAAAAATAGGAAAACTAGCTAGGTGTTGTAGCAAGTGCCTATCATCCCAGCTTCCCGGGAGGTTGAGGCAGGAGGATCCCTTGAGTTCAGGAGTTTGAGGTTGCTGTGAGCTAGGGTGAGGCCATGGCACACTAGCCTCGGGGACAGAGTGAGACTCTGTCTCAAAATAAAAGCCGTTTTAAAAACACGACACTCCTAAAAAGTTAGACTCTTATTAAAACACGTGTGATGTGGGATCTGGAAGTGAAGTCCTGGTGGGTTCTTGCCAGTGCATGTGGAAGGCTTTTTTCTGAGAGTTCCACGGAGCTGTCAGATGACCTCTCCACTCTCTGCAGTGTCGCCAGCTGGGGACCTCCAGGGAGTGACTATGGACATTGAAGTGAGCCACCTTTTATATGCCACTATTTGAATTTTGAACAGAAATGTCTAAGTGGACCCACTGATGCTTGGCTTTTTTTTCTTCAAGGATTCTGGGTTTGATGTGATGTTTACCAAGTGTTCCATGTTTGAAAGAGTCTGTGAGACACACGGTTTGTGTACATAGAAATAGCATGCAACATTGGAAGGTGTCGGACGCTATGCCCTCAAATTCACCTCCACCCAGAAGCCACGGAGGGAACTTCTTTGGAAATAGGGTCTTTACAGATGCAATTAGTTAATACAAGTTCATGTTGGATTAGGGAGGGCCCTAAACCCAGTGACAGGTGTCCTTATTGGACAAAGCAGAGGAGACACAGACACAGAGGAGAAGCCACGTGGAGATGGAGGCAGAGACTGGAGTGATGTGGCCACAATCCCAGGGACACTTGGAGCCCCCAGGAGCTGGGAGAGGCAGGAAGGAGCCTCCCCTGGGGCCTCCTGAAGGAATTGAACACATTCATAATGGGTTGAGTGGTGACCCCAAAATATATCTCCATGACCTATCACCCAGAACCTATGAATAGAATGTAACTTGGCAATAGGGTCTCTGAAGATGTAGGGAGGTATCTCAAGATGACACCACCCTGGATTAGGAGGGCCCTAAGTCCAGTGACAGGTGTCCTCCTAAGAGACAGCAGAGGGGACACAGACACAGAGGAGAAGCCACGTGGAGACAGAGGCAGAGACTGGAGTGATGTGGCCACAAGCCCAGGGATGCCTGGAGCTCCCAGGAGCTGGGAGAGGCAGGAAGGAGCCTTCCCTGGGGCCTCCAGAAGGAACT
The DNA here is from genome assembly GCA_963574355.1 of Loris lydekkerianus. Classification (NCBI taxonomy): domain Eukaryota; kingdom Metazoa; phylum Chordata; class Mammalia; order Primates; family Lorisidae; genus Loris; species Loris lydekkerianus. The sequence goes on along the minus strand of CAUYPK010089679.1, from coordinate 2,245 downwards.
GGATATAATGTAAGAGGTTGAAGGTTGACCCCAAAATATCTGTCCATGTCCTATCACCCAGAAGCTCTGAATAGAAAGTAATTTGGCAATAGGGTCTCTGCAGATGTGATTAGTGAAGGATCTTGAGATGAGACCATCCTAGGTGAGGAAAGGCCTCAAACCCAGTGACAGGTGTCCTCCTAAGAGACAGCAGTGGAGATACAGACACAGAGGAGAAGCCACGTGGAGATGGAGGCAGAGACTGGAGTGATGTGGCCACAAGCCCAGGGATGCCTGGAGCCCCCAGGAGCTGGGAGGGACAGGAGGGAGCCTCCCCTTGGGCCTGTGGAGGGAGCAGCCCTGAGACACCTGCAGCTCAAAATCCTCGGCTGCAGGACTGGGAGGGTCAATGTCTGTTGTTTCAAACCCCCTCATTTATGGCCATTTGTTATGGAAGCCACAGTAAATCAATACAGTACCTTTTAAGGAGCAATTTCTAAAGAAATCATAAGTAAGACCAAAGAATAAATAACCATGAGATGAGCTTCTTCTGGACACTTTTAATGATTCTTACTGACTACCACTTTTAGTTGCTTAGACAGAAAGCTCTTTGGGGGCATCCTGCTAATTGATTTTACAAATTCACGGTGATTCTGTAAACTTGGCAAAGCAGAGCACCAGAAGAATCTGAATCCCAACACGTCACTCTGTGCAATCCCGGCCAAGCACTGCTTCACTGGAGAGTTTTCATGCTGACACCAACATGCTGTTGCTTTCTTATTTTTCGCCTTTGTCCTGTAATCTTGACACAAAATGGCTGCAAAGTTGCATCAGAAGCAGCTGCTTCGTACCTGAACAGATGCTTCTTTGAGAAGGTGTTGCAGTCCCTCTCTGTGTTCCCGAGGGTAGGTACAGATTGATGCCACCAAAGTAGGGTCAGCAAAGAAACCAGTGATGGCAGGAGGGGGCCCCTACACCTGAGCATGTGTCTCCCCCAACCTGGCTGTCCTGGGAACTGTCTGAGCTGGATGCTTAGGAGGATGAACGTGTTAGGGCAAGTTTGCTTATAAGGAATTTCCGGTGTGGTTTGCAAGCAGCTAATAAAAACCACGCCAGGAGCTCACAGTCTGTGAATAGATGATGCAGGAATTTCTCTCATTACTGAGGAGCACTGATGGCTGCAGATATACCTAAATGCCTTTTCTTTGCTAGAAGAATGGGATCTTCATTCCCCATTCTTCCAGCAAAGGACATAGGCTGTGGACATACCTAAATGCCTTTTCTTTGCTGGAAGAATAGACTGAAGACCCCATTCTTGGCAAAGGAAAGCACCCCCAGAAAAAGAGGAAAATCAAAAAGTAGGCTGAGTGAGTTGGAACAAAGAAAAGTCAACTCGTTTACAATTAAGCCTGCCATGGCTAGCAAGCTTCCTACCTTTTCTGAACGTTAGCCTTAGATTAAAGTGGAAAAGTACCAGTTAACTCCTGATAAATTTCTGGGCCACAAGCCCTCAACAAAATGGATTAAGTCTGGTTCACTCCCAAGATAGATGGAAAAATGCTCACTGACTTCTTGCTTTACTAACTCCCTGAGAAACAGACCAGGAGGTACCAACTGTCCCTGGACTGACCTTTAGGAAATACCAGGTGGGGAAAGTACCGAAACAAAGATGCATGACTAACTAACTGCAAACTTTTGCTTCTGTACAATGCTTACTACCATACCTGGATGCATCTGGGCAGCCTGCATGCCAACCAGGATGCAGACCAAGCCTTAAAAACCTGACCCCTTAAGCCCTCAAGGCTGCTCTCTGAACCCCTGTGTTGGGTGTGAAGCAGTCGCTGGCCAGCTCTTCAATAAAGGGACTGTGCTGTGAATTCAGCTTGCTTAATAGTGTGGTCATTGTGGAACTTCTGAGCACAACAATGAAATTGTAGCCTGTTGGGGATACAGCTTACAAACACCCCTGCTGGGTCTGTGAGCACTCTGAGGAGAGTAATGGTCATAGTAGAGATTATGGCAAGTCCTAAAACAGATACGTCTTCTAGATCCTTTGCAGCCCATTAAACAGGCAAAGTAGATGCCCGTTGTGGAGATTTGCACTTGCCTGGGGCAGGGACCCAGAGAGTAGCTCCAGCCCTGAGATATGGGCAGAAGAGCTTATATCCCTTATTGCAGAGGAAGATCCTCTGTGGTGGTGATGGGAGCAAAGTTCCTCCCTCCCACCGATTCCTCAGAGGAGATTAATGCCAGTGGTATTTTACTT
>CAUYPK010089676.1:0-15238 GCA_963574355.1 Loris lydekkerianus | reverse complement strand
GAGATGATGCTTAGAGGGAAAGCACGAATGTTCACAGTGGATCTGAATTCTGACCCCATCACTCACTAGCAGCTGTGTGACCTTGGGTAGATTGCTCAAACTCTCTGAGACTCTTTTTAGGGAGATTTTGTATAGTTGATGCTATTTCAGAACTTGATATAGGCCTGTTCAACATTTCCGCCTTGTTCTGGCTAAGTCTTGGTAGCTGCCATGTGATCCTATAATTCCTTTACTAGGTTTATACCCACACGACCAAAAGTCACAATATAACAAAGACATCTGTACCAGAATGTTTATTGCAGCCCAATTCATAATTGCTAAGTCATGGAAGAAGGCCGAGTGCCCATCGACCCACGAATGGACTAGCAAATTGTGGTACATGTACACCATGGAATACTATGCAGCCTTAAAGAAAGATGGAGACTTTACCTCTTTCATGTTTACATGGATGGAGCTGGAACATATTCTTCTTAGCAAAGGTTCTCAGGAATGGAAGAAAAGGTATCCAATGTACTCAGCCCTACTATGAAGCTAAATTATAGCTTTCACATGAAGGTTATAACCCAACTATACCAGAAGACTATGGGGAAAGGGCCAAGGAAGGGGAAGGGAGGGGGGAGGTTTTGGTGGAGGGAGAGTAATGGGTGGGGCCACATCTATGGTGCATCTTAGAATGGGTACAGGCGATTACACTAATGTATATAGCTATGATTTAACAATAAAAAGAAGAATTAAAAAATAAATAAATAAATTGTGGTATATGTACACATGGAATATTATGCAGCCTTAAAGAAAGGTGGAGACTTTACCTCTTTCATGTTTACATGGATGGAGCTGGAACATATTCTTCTTAGTAAAGTATGTCAAGAATGGAAGAAAAGGTATCCAGTGTACTCAGCCCTATTATGAAACTAATTTTTGGCTTTCACATGAAAGCTATAACCCAGTTATAACCTAAGCATACGGGAAGGGGTTGAGGGAGGGGAGACGTGGCCGGAGGGAGGGTGATTGGTGGGATTACACCTGCGGTGCATCTTACAAGGGAATGTGTGAAACTTAGTAAATGCAGAATGTAAATGTCTTAACACAACAACTAAGTAAATGTCAGGAAGGCTATGTTAACCAGTGTGATGAAAAACCAGTGTGATGAAAATGTGTCAAACAGTCTATAAAGCCACTGTATGGTCCCCCATGATTGCATTAATGTACACCGCTATGATTTAATTTAAAAAATATATATAAAAAAAGACTGAGGCACCAGACTTACCCATGTGTAGCTAGTAAGAGAAATGAATTAAGACATTCAGTTCTAACTTTAAATTATCACTTCTATGTAAGTTTTTTCTATGATAGCAAATGACATTTTAAAATTGAGTATTTTTTATTTATTCACAAATTAGTTACATAAAGCACTGTGGGAAGAATTCTCTGCACATGAAAGAAGTGGTTTGTCCATTCAAGCAAGTCAAACACAGAATAACAAATCCTAGCTCTACCACTGAGAACTATGTGGCAACATCATTAATATATCTCCACGCCTTGCTTTTCTTATATGATGGCAACCTGATATGGCAACACCCAAGGATCATGTGATGCTTAAATATAAACACAATGGAAAACGAGTATTTAATGAAGAAAACATAAAGGAATGCATTTTTAAACTTAACTAGACCATTCTTCCCTATTCATACTATCCATTCTCTCATTTTATGTTCTAAGGTGACTAATTATTTCATAATTGAGTGAATTAATTTTTCTTTAGGTCTAAAGACAAAATTCAATTTTTACCTGGAAATGGATGCCTTGAAACCAAATCTTCTGGAAGTCCAAGTTCTCTGCCTAAAATTCTTACTTCATCTTTATGAAAATCTTTCAGAGGTTCTATCACTTTTCCCTACATGAAAGAAAAAAGCCTATCAACACAGAGGACATGGAAAGCAAAGGGCACCAAATTACTGGCTTTTCCTTTTGTCACTTTTCTTACTACATGAAGTTAAAAATTTATCTTTCAAAATGCATCTTTTAAAGTACTTCCTACTGTGTGCTTAAAAAGAATTAGATGAATATTTTAGTGGTATTCTTATTTCTCCTTAAAACACATTATAAACATAAACCTTCTAAATATAGGCCAGGCGCAGTGGCTCACACCTGGAATCCCAGCACTTGGGAGGCAGAGGAGTGTGGATTGCCTGAGCTCACAGATTCGAGACTCGCCTGAGCCAGAGTGAGACTCTGCCTCTAAAAATAGTCAGGTTCTGCGGCATGCTCCTGTAGTCCCAGCTACTTGGGAGGCTGATGCAAGAGAATTGCTTAAGCCCAGGAGTTTGAGGTTGCTGTGAGCTATGATACCATGGCATTCTGCCAAGGGTGATATAGTGAGATGCTGTCTCCAAAAAAAAAAAAAAAAACCTTTTAAATATAAATAAATCAAGGTATATCAACCCACTATCTTTGATCTAGTTCTCACCAGGAAAAACAAGGCAATTAGAAAATATGATATTATTGCTTCAAAATTCTAAGTCTCTAAATCAGCGGTTCTCAACTTGTTGGTTGCAACCCCTGTAGGGGTCGAACGACCCTTTCACAAGGGTTGCCTAAGACCATCCTGCATATCAGATATTTACATTACGATTTACAACAGTAGCAAAGTTATGAAGTAGCAACGAAAGTAATTTTATGATTGAGGGTCACCACAACACGAGGAACTGTATTAAAGGGTCACAGCATTAGGAAGATTGAGAACCACTGCTCTAAATGACCTCAAGAAAGTGAAAAGACAACAAATGGAAAAGGAGAAAATATTCACAAATGATATCTGATAAAAGATTTGTAACAATATATAAAGAACACTTACAACTCAATAACAAAAGGATAAATAAGCAGGCTTGGTGCTTATTTACCATCGATAAATAAATAGCTCAAGTGGCTAAGGCGCCAGCCACATACACCAGAGCTGGTGGGTTTGAATCCAGCCTGGGCCTGCCAAACAACAATAACAATTACAACCAAAAAAAATAGCCGGGCATTGTGAAAGGCGCCTGTAGTCCCAGATACTTGAGAGGCTGCGGCAAGAGAATTGCTTAAGCCCAGGAGTTGGAGATTGCTGTGAGCTGTGATGCCACAGCACTCTATCCAGGGTGACAGCTTGAGGCTCTGTTTCAAAAATAATAAATAAATAAACAAGCCAATTAAAAATGACCAAAGCATACAAACAGACATTTCTCTAAGATACACAAATGGCCAATGAGCACATGAAAATATGCTCAACACCACTAGCTATTAGTGAAATGCAAAGCAAAAGCACAAAGAGACACACTATTTCACATCCACTAGGCTAAGTGAAATCAAAAGACACAGATAATTCAAAACCCAACCAAAAAAAAAAAAAAAAAAAAATACCAGAAAGGTGGCTGGGAGGGGAGGGAGTAAAGGAGAGTTGTTTAGTGAGTTTATAGTTTCCATTTTGCAATATGAAAATGTTCTCTCAATCTGTTTCACAACAATATGAATATAACTAACTACTGAACTTAAAATGGTGAAGATGGTAAATTTTATGTATTTTTTAGCACAATTAAAACAGTAACAAGTCTTGGTAAGGATGTGAAAAAACTGAAACCCTCACATAGTGCTAGTGGGAATGTAAAATAGTATATAGTTATTTTGGAAATAGTCTGGCAGTTCATCAAAATGTTAAACGGAAAGTTACTATAAGACCTAGCAATTCTACTCCTAGATATATACCAGAAGAAACAAAAACACATCCAAGAAAACTTGTAGCCGATATTCATGGCAGCATTACTTATAATAATCAAAAAGCAGAAGCCCAAACGTCTACCAACCAATCAGTAGATAACTAAAATGTAGTATATTCATACAACAAATTATTATTTGGCAGTAATAAATAAAGTATGAAGTTCTGATAAATGCTACACTGTGCAAGAACCTTGAAAAGCATTATCATAAGTAAAAGAAGCCAGTCATAAAACACCACTTATTATATGATGCTATTTATATGAAAACTCCAGAATAAGTAAATCGATAGAGACAAAAAATAAATTAGTGGGTTTAAAAATAAAATAAGTTAGTGGTTGCCTAGAGCTGGCAGGGGAGGAGTGGGTTTGAGGGGAGGGTGGAGACGACAGCAGGCAGATGAGGACTGACTGCTAAGGGGTATGAGGTTTCTTCAGGGCAGCAGTTCTCAACCTGTGAGTCACCACCCCCTTGTTAACAATGAAAACACACTGCAGCATTAGGAAGGTCGAGAACCACTGCTTTAGGGAGTAAAGAAAGTGTTCGAACATTAGAGTGTGGTGATGAATATAAAACCTATGAATATTGGGAGAGAAAAGGATAGGAAGGAAGAAGAATCGTGTATTTACTGTACAGAAAAGTTCTACTAAGATTTTACCTCTTCTCTCAACTTTCTGATAAGCTCCGTGTCATTGTGATGGGTTTTGATGAGGTCAGCTTTGCCACTTGCAACAAGGGACGCGCTTTCAATTAGATCGGGCCGTAAAGTCCCTTGGGCAAGAAAAACCTCTGCTGATTTCAGGTTCATTTCTCCAATTACTTCATTGGCAACCTATAATAAATGAAAGTAAAGAACTTTATAAAAGATGGAAGTATAAAATTTTGCTGTCTTCAAAAAATTTCAACTAAATTTCTGAGTCCTTTTGCAATGCTAACAAACCCAATAAACTCCTTTAAGAACATGAGCTTTTTAACATGATTAAAAAAGACATGCAAATATTCCCTTCAAGAACTTGGAATCTGAGTAAGGTGCTGGCCCCTACATACCGGAGGTGGTGGGTTCAAACCCAACCCTGGCCAAAAACTACAAAAAAAAAAAAAAAAAAAAAAAAAAACCCTTGGAATCTAGCCTTTGAGATATCCAATGAATTAAGGTCCAAAAATCACCTGAAAACATTTACTTTCAAATAGTTAAAACAATAGCCTGGCAACAGTTAGGTACACATATTTTTTTAAACATAGAACAGTTTTTAGTGCTTAGTAGAATAACAATATATAGGAGAACTCTGCGCCCTCCACACAAAAATCTGAAGTAGGGCGGGTGAGGTGGCTTGCGCCTGTTAATCCTAGCACTCTGGGAGGCCGAGGCCAGTGGATTGAGCTCACGAGTTCAAGACCAGCCTGAGCCAAAGCAAAACCCTCCTCTCTACTAAAAAATAGAAAAACTGAGGCAAGAGGATCACTTGAGCCCAAGAGTTGGAGGTTGCTTTGAGCCATGATGCCTTGGCACACTACCCAGGACAACAGCTTAAGACTCTTAAGACTCACCAAAAAAAAAAAAAAAACAAGAAAGAAAGAAAAGAAAAGAAAAAATCTGAAGTAGCAAATTTGGTTATCTGATATAATGACAAAGAAAAATACTAAGACTCACATCAAAAATAATATACATTAAACACATTAAAAAAAGATACCTTAACAAAAGTATCTCCAATGATTTTTCTTTTCTCTTCAGGACTTGTAGTCATATTTAATGTTTTGCTAATTCTTTTTCGTGGGGTCCTATCTTCATCTGATATTGGTAGAGTTGTTGTTCCATTGTAGAAAGAATGAGCAGCATTTATTACTAGGGGGAAGGGAAGAAAACCAATAGATTTTTTTTTTTAATCATAAACAAGTCAAACTACAGAAAGGAAAAGTAGGTAGATCCTTTGATTGCCGCTAAATTTGCCCACATATTCAAAAACTATCAATAAACCACGAGTAACAGAGTTCAGGCATGTGCACTCATTAAATGTTGTTCCTATGAGAATCCTGTGGCATTTAATGATCTAGCACCATGAGAATCACACATTATGCTGTTGCTTTCCCTCTGCTCAGGGCTCCACCAGGGCAAGAAGCAGTCACAGGGAGCCAACTGCAAAGAATCAAAGTCCTCAGGACTGCACGCTGACTAGGTCTCCTGTAAAACTGCCATTTATGAACATTCGCTTAGTGATCCTGAGCTGTCCTTTTATATTTTAGAGTCAGAAACTAAAAAGTTAAGATCTTTATTTGGTAATAAAGCTTAACTAATAGTAATAAGATGACAAGACAATTGGCTATTTCACTGGGGGACCACCAGTGAATTTGTAGGTCTTTCCTTAACCTGGTCAATTCCCCCAAAGAAGATATCCTCCCATCTCCCACCATCCTTCTGGTAGTTGAACAGAAGAAATGGTGGAAATAAGGAGTCTTGAGTCTACACATTTTTACTTAATCCTGTTCTTAATGTAAAATCTTACTTCTACTCCCAACTACAGGCTGGTATTGGTATATCCAAATCCAGAGCCTCTTTTGTTTAGCCCTTCTAAAGAATTTACCCACAGTCTTCAGATGGGGAAGGATAGCATCAGTTTGCTCTTGTGTTAGGAAAAGGATCTATTTTTTAGATTTTCAACCAACCCTGGTTTTAGGCTCACCCAGGGACACATGCTCCCAAAAGAAACCCAATGTCTCCAATTCCTAACCCTTCCCCAGAAGTCCGCAGCACAAATCTGCTAATTTTTTCTTGGCTTCCTTCCCATCCCCACCCAAAGTTGTGAATTCCTCCATTTTACCAGGGACAGATCCTGATTTTTGCAGATCTGAAACTCTTATGATTTGAAGCCCCTCAAGAAACAGAATAACAGAATATTTTTAAAATTATAAATTATATTGGGATCACTAACAAGAACTTAACTATACATAGAAAAGATTGCGAATCACTTATACACCACTAAACCCAAACTAAATCTATCCCCAGCTCAACTTTTTCTTAGCCTGATCCAAAAGCACCCATAGCCATTCCAATTATCACCAAACAAGAGCAAGTCAGAGTGGAAAGAGAAAAATACGCTTAACTATAAATTATTAAAATATCTTACTTGAAAAATACACAAAAATATATGATCAGATATCATATATTTTTGAAGATATCAGTAGGGACTCTCCTGGGACTCTAGAAGAGACCTCGCTAGTGAGGGGCGCTGAACATTATCAAAGAAATTTCATCAGCTTATCAAAGAAAACCTACCTTATCCATTTGCTTTCCACCTTCCAACATTTTATTGAAATCATCTGCCTGTTATCACCTCCTTTATTCCTTATCCTTATGGCATTATCCTTGCTGTATGCCTTTGCAATTATTTTAGTGAAGTTTCAAAAGAAGAAAATATACATCTTCATCTCCTATGTATTAATTTCAATTAATTCAATAATATGTACAGTAACTCCACTTGAACTATTGATTACACCTTATTGTTAAAAAGTATAAAAGATTAGTGGCACCTGTGGCTCAGTGAGTAGGGCGCCAGCCCCATATACCAAGGATGGAGGGTTCAAACCCGGCCTCAGCCAAACTGCAACAACAACAAAAAAAAGTATAAAAAATATCTACACATGTAAATATCACTAAGGGCTAAGAAGATTACTAGAGGTATGGCCTTTAAAAAAAAAGTGACTATACCCTCTTCACTCACCTACTCTCATATAAGCCTGTTGACAAAAATACTCGGTACCTAACGAGAGGAGGGCTTGGGTAATCTCATGCATAAATATTATAAAATAATATGGGAAAACAATTTTTTTTTTTTTTTTGAGACAGAGCCTCACTTTGTTGCCCTTGGCAGAGTGGCATGACATCAGAGCTCACAGGAACCTCAAACTCTTGGGCTCAAACATTCCACTTGCTTCAGCCTCTGGAGAACCTGGGACTACAGGGGCCTGCCACAATGCCCAACTATTTTTAGAGGCAGGGTCTCGCTCTTGCTCAGGCTGATCTCAACCTATGAGCTCACGCAATCCACCCTCCTCAGCCTCCCAGAGTGCTGGGATTACTGGCATGAGCCACCGTGCCTGGCCCCTGGGAAAACAATTTTAAAAGAGAATGACTAGAAGAGAATGATAGCTAGAAAGGGGCAATTTAATCTAAGTTTAACATTAGTAGTAATCAAGCTTTAAAATTTATACTTGGACCCCTCTTAAAGAAGTAGTATTTATGATGTCCAAATTATTCAAATCTTTAACCTTAAGCCTACTGGGAAATCTGTCATTGTGCTCATTTAAACCATAAAGCTAGTTTTGATTAAGTCAGTCTTGGCATGTACGTTAACTTTTCTGGGATTCATCAATACCTTTGACCTGAATTCCAAGTTTTTTGAGGGCCTCTTCAACAGACTGGCTTTCTCGTTTTCTCATAAAGCCATTATCAATATGTACCGCAATGACTTGATCTTGGTTCAAAGCACGATTTAGCAAAGCTGTACAAACAGTTGAGTCTACTCCACCACTGAGTAAAACCTACAGAGTAAAATGAAAATGTCAAAGTGAGCAGAATAAGCAAAAAGAAAATGAAAAAATGAATACTAACAGCTTCAGTTATCCTCTATAAACACGGTATTAGAAATGTGTATGGTAACTCTGAAACATACGTTCACTCCATCAACATTTAAGGGCTGTGTTGAGGAATTTAGACCGTAGATTTCAATATTAATGATGTAAATCTACAGAATTCCAGATGACAAAGTGCTTACCAAAACTTTTGATGTGCCTACTCTCTCTTTGATCTCTCGAATGCATTCAAGTTCTCTGTTCTGCACAGTGAAGGTCCCGCTGCACCCAGCGATATCATACAGGAAGTTCTTCAGTATTACTTTCCCATTTTCTGTAAGGCCAACTTCAGGGTGAAACTGTGCTCCATATAATTTTTTAGATTCATTTGCTATGCCTTTATAGAGAAAATAATCACAAATTTAAAAGGTTTCATGTTTAAAAAAAACTAAACCAATACCCACAATTAATTCCTCACAGTTTCTTCCTCTATGTAAATGTTAAAACTAACATGGCTTGGATTAGCTATAGAAAATGAAAACACAAACAAAAAGCACATTCCCATAATCTTTCTTTATTAAGATCTTTCGTGATATAGTAGTTAATGAGTACTCTCACTTTTTCACTCAAGTTATTTCAATTGTGTATTTAGTGCAATGATAACTCAATTTCAGTTCTCAGTACCACATGGCTTTCAAATACAATGTCCAGCTACTAATCTCCTCTATTAAAATAAACTCATTCATAAGGACATTTGCCCTAGATTGTTTATCTCAGCTCAATTCACAATTACTAAGATGTGGAAAAACCCAAGTGCCTATCAACCTATGAATGGATTAATAAACTATGGTAGGAGGGGGTTGGGGGATCATGGTGTATGACACACCTCTTGGGAGAGGAGGGACACAATTATTAGAGTAAATTCACCTAACAAATGTAATCAGTGAAGCCTAATTCTTTGTACCCTCAATAAATCCCAAACAATAAAAAATAAATAAAATTAAAAACAGGCTCTGCCCCTATAGCACAGTGGTTACGGCTCCAGCCACATACACCAAGGTAGATGGGTTTGAACCCGGCCCGGGCCAGCTAAATAACTGCAAAAATAACCGGGCATTGCGGCAGGCACTTGTAGTCCCAGCTACTTGGGAGGCTGAGCCAAGAGAATCCCTTAAGCCCAAGAGTTTGAAGCTGCTGTGAGCTGTGACACCACAGCACTCTAAAGAGGGCTACAACTTGAGACTGTCTCCAAAAATAAATAAATAAATAAAATAAAAACCAAACTGTGGTATATGTATACCATGGAATACTATTCAGCCATAAAAAAGATGGAGACTTTCATCTTTTGTGTTAACTGGATAGAGTTGAAAAACGTTTTAAAAGTAAAGTGTAAGAAGAATGAAAAACCAAGTAACCAATATACTCAATACTAATACCAGTAGAAGAACTAATAATGCCCACATAAGAGAAAAACTCAATTCAAGTTGGGGAGAGGAAGGATGGAGGGAGATCAGGGGGCACCCACCTAATGAGCACAATGTAAGGGTATATAGTACACCTCCTCGCTGCAGGACACAACAGAGACCTTACCTAACAAACTCAAACATTCTAACCTAATTGTTTGTACCCTCGTAATAACCTGAAATAAAAACAGACAATCTCACTGTCAGAATATTATGTTTTTTTCTTGTACATTATTAACTGCAAATACAACTTCATCCAACTGACTAATTTTTTTTTGACAAATATTGTCGTAAGTTGTTAAAATAGATATTTTAACGTGTATTACTCCTGTTTTATGGCTTTGAGATATCAAGAAACTTGTCTTGGCTTATTAAGTAACTAAATCCAGCCTGGAAAGCTCCCAAACTCTTACTTATTCTACCATACCAAGGTACATCACACTTTCTTTATTTGACCTTGAAGATGCCACTCTCTTGGTTTACTTCTTATTTCACTGTCTACTCTGGAATCTTCTCTGCTTGTTTTTCGTTAGCTTACTCATCTCTGCACATGGAAATCACTCAGTATTCAGCCTTTAAATCTCTCTTCTATGCACTGAGTGATCTCATACCTCTCACAACCTTAAAACTCCACCCATATGCTGGTAAACTCTCAAATTCATACCTCCAGCCCAGTTTTCTCCCCTAAAGTTCAGGTTCATATATACAACAGCCTATTCAATACCTTTATTTTGATGTTTAATAAAGCATTTTGAATTTAATATGGAAACCCAAAACCCTGAGGTCTTTCCCATCAGTTAAACAGAAACTTCATCCTTCTGGCTCCTCAGCCCAAAAAACTTGGAAGTTAAAACATCACCCTGGCTCGGTGCCTGGGGCTCAAGTGGCTAAGACGCCAGCCACATACACCTGAGCTGGAGGGTTTGAATCCAGCCTGGGCCTGCCAAACATGGGCCCGCCAAACAACAATGACGGTTGCAACCAAAAAATAGCCGGGCATTTGTAGCAGGCACCTGTAGTCCCAGCTACTTGGGAGGAGGAGGCAGGAGAATCACTTGAGCCCAGGAGGTAGAGGTTGCGGTGAGCTGTAGATGCCACAGCACTCTACCCAGGGCCACAGCTTAGGTTCTGTCTCAAAAACAAACAAACAAACAAAAAACATCATCCAACTTTCTCTTCCCCACTTGGTATCCAATCTAATACCAAATCATTTGTCTTTCCCTTCAAAACATAAAAATCAAATCATTAGACAACTTCCACCTCCTACTCCCCTGCTCCTCCTTGACAATACTGCCTTTCTCTTGAGAATTATTACTGTACAACAGATTCCTAGGTAGCCTTCCTGCTTCTATCTTTGGCCCTATTTTCTCCTATTATCTAAACCTGAAATTAGATCATGTCTCTCTCTTTCGTTCAAAGCCCCACTTCACTATGAGTAAAGTCAAAGTTTTATAATGGTTCAAAGGTCTTGCATTCTGGCCCCTAATTATCTCTTTAACATCATCTTCTACCATTCTCACGCATGCTTATTCTGCTCCAACTATGTGGTCTCCTTGCTGTTCCTCAAATGTGAGTTCTCATCCCAAGACATCCATACTCCTTCCCCAAATATCCAGAGGTCAGCACTTACTTTCTTCAGATCGAATATCCTCTTACAGAAATACTTTCCCTGAATATCCTATATAAAATAGTAACAAATGGCATGTATTCCTTAACATCCTTTCCCCTCCACATATTTTGTCATATAAACACTACCTCAAGTCTGACATTCTGTGTTTGTATACTACCTTTCACAATGTCAAAGAGATTCTAGCTCTCTTTAGCAATTCTGTTCATTGCTGTACATCTGACATCTAGAATTGTCCCTGACAAATACTACTCAAATATTTATTGAATGAATAAAAATACATAAAGCGCATCTAATACTGTTGATCTTTAATATGAAGTAAAAAACTTTCAGTATAAAAACCATTCCCGATAATTCCTATGCCAATGTATTAATCTGTCAAGCAATGGATTATTCAGTTCAGTTGATCCACAACAAACCTATTTTTCAACTTATTTAGGTGTGGCATCTCAGAGACAAAGAACTTTTTTCTTTTTTTTTTGAGACAGAGTTTCACTTTTTCACCCTGGGTAGAGTGCCATGGCATCACAGCTCCCAGCAACCTCAACCTCCTGGGCTCAAGCAATCCTCTGTGTCAGCTTCCCAAGTAGCTGGGAAAACAGGTGCCTGCCACAAGGTCTGGCTAGTTTTTCTGTTTTTAGTAGATACTCTTACTCAGGTTGATCTTAAACTCCTGAGCTCAAGCAATCTAACCACCTCTGCCTCCCAGAGTGCTAGGATTATACACACGAGCCACAGCACCTGGGCCCACAAAGAACTTTATGGATTAAATGCACATTTTTCTTTTACTGATTTCCAAGACTATTAGTGATTATTTATATTACAGTTATTTAGGTAATCATATCAAACCCAAACTGTCAGAAAATCAATTCCTCTTCTGCAAAGAAGTACAGAACAAAAATGGTTTATAGAGTGAGTCAGCAAACTTCTAAAAAGGGCTAAACAGTAAATATTTTAGGTTTTATAGAATATATGGTCCCTTTGTTTTATAAGAACCCTTTAATAATGTAAAAACCATTCTTAACTCCTGGACATAAATAGGTAATAGGCTGGATTTGACTTGACCCACAGGTCATTTTGCCAACACAAGGTTAGAGAAATGTCCTGTCTGCCCAGTCTAATGTTTGGTAGACATTTGATACACATGGCTATGTATACCTAAGACAGGCATAAAAGCAGTTAACTCTGAATACAGCATGGTAGGAAGATAGACTATTCTCAAGTTTTCTTGTGAAATTATAGTGTAAAAGTATAGTGTTTGTTTGAATTTATATAACATTTTATGAACATTTTAAAAAGTATTTCAAAGCAAAACAGTAAATAACTTAAGGATAATCCTTATTGAATTCCCTAATTAACAGTTGATCCTGCCACATCTATTAATATTATTTTTGAAAATAAGAAAAATAAAAGAGTATCTCATACAGATTCATGCTTACTCTTCAGATAAATTTTAAAAATGAAATCTCCCAACTTCTTAGAATTTTTACCTGCTACAATGTTCCCAGAACGTGCCACAACTTTGAATCCATCAGCTACCTTGTCTATACTATCTCCATGTGTAAGCAAAACAATTTCTTCCTTCTGAAGGCCCCTAAGCATACAAAAAATAAAACATAAATATCTTAATATCATGGTTAATGGAGTTTGTGCTAGAAATACAACCTTGCCATATGTGATCAGAAAATTAAAAAAAGTATGTGACAGGGCAACACTATTAAAGTTTAAATATTCCGCTCATTATAAATAAAGCCATTAAAAAAAATTAAACCTCAAGAAAGGCAATCCATAAAAAATAAAAACTGAAACAAACACATGAAGTTGGTAATATAACCACACAAAGAATAATTCTGAAAGACTACAAAATAATCATTTCAACATTTTCTCTATCAGGATTTATCTTAAGAATAGAGACATTTCAAAGACCCTAACACTAATCCAGTAGTCTTGTGTTAGTAGTCCTGTTGGAAGTAATAGTACTAGTACTGATAGTGTTTTTCTGCACCTATATAAATAGATATGTGTGTAGCTAAAACAATTAGTAATTAGCATTATTAGAAATGAAGATTTTCAGCTTAAGGTAAGTAGACACAAAAATCAAAGGAATTAGGTAAAAACTCCATCATCTTCTATTTTAACTGGAAATAGCAGTATACACTACTGATATTATTTATACTCTCTAACAGAATAGGGCCAGGTGCAGTGACACACACCTGTAATCCCAGCTACTTGGGAAACTGAGGCAGGAAGATCAATTCAGCCCAGGAATTCAAAGTTTTGAGACTAGTGTGGATAATACAGCAAGACCCCTTTTTTGTTTTTTCTCTTTAAAAAATAACAGAAAAGGCGGGGGTACTACCTGTTTACTGAAAAGTCCTAAAAAAAAAAAAAAAAAAGATAATCCAGTAGCAATTTAGACTTCTAGAGCCAAAAAAATTAATAATGTTAAGAAAGGGGGAGAAGGAGCTACTTGGGGATCAAAGGACACTTAAGTAACATTAATCAGATGTAGTAAGTAGGCTTTTTCTGGACTCTTACTGAAACAAACCACCATAAAAAGATATGTTTACATTAAGGGAAAATTTTAAAAATTCAATATTAAATAATATTAAGGAATAAAAAAAGTAAATTTAAAATAAAGCAAGAAGACAAACTATATTAATTTAATGCCCAAAGGGCATTTTGGGGCTTTGTTGTCATTGACATTATTGTTTAGGAATAGCACAGGTTGTTCCAGAGGAGTTCCAGAATGTTAGAAATAGAAAGACAAAATACATGCTAAATCTTAACCAGAAGTTTATATTTAAAGCCTCTTCTAATATAGTACATATAAGATTCTTGAGCTGGGCACAGTGGCTCACGCCTGTAATCCTAACACTCTGGGAGATCCTCTAGAAGGATTGCCTGAGCAAGAGCAAGAGCCCAGTCTCTAAAAACAGCCAAGTGTTGTGGCAGGAACTCGAGAGGCTGAGGCAACAGAAGCACTTCAGCCCAAGAGTTTGAGGTTGCTATGAGTTATGTTTCCACAGCACTTTACCCAGGGCAACAAAGGGAGACTGTCTCAAAAAAAAAAAAAAAAAAAAGGATTCCTGAAGCAGCAGTTCTCAAGACCAGTCATCTGAAATTGAAATAAGGACAAATGTAATCACCCACAACTCTCTATTATGAAGTAGAACAAGCACTATATTTCACATGCACTTTGGCTATGAGCAGCTTCAGTTTATAGAAGTACTAGGAATAACCACGGCTTTTTCATTAATCTTCTTTTGAAAAATAAGAATCTTTGAAAACAAATCATCTATTTTTGTCCCTCCTCAATCAATACAATGAAAAGCCAGCCCATAGTCAGTTTTGAGTAAAACCTAGAATTATATCTCCATTTCAGATGAAAATAAGTTCATAACTTGAATTTTAAAATTTCTGATCTGTCCAATTTGGAATAAACTACTCATTAAGAATTATATATGAGGGGCGTGGCGCCCATAGCACAGTGGTATGGTGCCGGCCACATACACCGAGGCTGGCGGGTTCAAACCTGGCCCAGGCCACCTAAACAATGACAAATGCAACAAAAAATAGCCGGCATTATGGTGGGCACCTGTAGTCCTAACTATTTGGGAGGCTGAGGCAAGAGAATCACTTTAGCCCAAGAGTTAGTTTGAGGTTGCTGTGAGCTGTGATGTCCAGGCACTAGACCAAGGGTGACAGCTTGAGACTGTCAAAAAAAAAAAAAAAAAAAAAGGGGGGGGGGTGGGGGTGGCGCCAATGGCTCAGAAAGGTAGGATGCCAGCTCCATATGTAAGAGGTGGCGGGTTCAAACCCAGCCCCGGCC
>CAUYPK010089674.1:0-13103 GCA_963574355.1 Loris lydekkerianus | reverse complement strand
GTATAGGAATTGTGCATGCCCTGTGCACGTGTGCTGTGCTGTGATTGGCTGTGCCACATTATAAGAGTGGTGCTGGGGAGGACAAAGGGGAGAAGAAGAATCACCCAGGAGGAAAAGAATGCTGTGCTCCGAGCTCTCCTGCAATAAAGTCTTGTGAAGCCTTCGTTGGTGTCCTCGTCTCTGCTGGTCGGCGGCGCGGCGACACCGACACCGACAAATGTTACTACTAGAATGTGTTCATAAAGTAGATGCTATGGTCAAGACAGCCATGTAGGTAGAAGAAATAAATGATGTAACATTTTAATAGAAAAAGACAAAGATGGCTGAATTATCGATTATATAGCTGCATACTAAAAAAAAAAAATCTTAGGACAAATGATTAATATAATTAAAAAAATATAACAGGAGAAAATATCACAGTAGTTAACATGTGTCATGGATTATTCTATGTCTCTATGCATATTCCTTTTCTTATTTATTTATGCTTTAAAATCTTTTTAGACAATTATGGGACTACAAATGTTCAGGTTCCATGAATTGCTTTTGTACTGCTTGAGTCAAAGTTATAACGATGCCCGTCACTCAGATAGTGTGCATTGTGCCCGTTCAGTGTGATTTTACCTATTCCCTCCTTGCCCTTCCCATCTGCTTAATTTCTGTTCAGTTTTACTTCTGTATGTGCACATGAGTATTGATCATGCGAATTCTCTGATCTTATTATAAGTATCACTTGCCACTTTTCTTCCACTCTGAGTGTCTCACGTTGCTTCACTGTGATTTCACAATGCTGCTTCAGAGAAGAGCAATCTGTATGCAGGCAGCTGCCAGGGCCTTCCACTTTTCTCCTTGGGAGCAGCACGCTGGTAGGCTGCTTAGAGTCCAACCTTTTTTTTCATCTGAGATCAGGTTCTTTGGTGAATCACTTTCCACAGTAATACAGCTACTCAGTCTAGGGTCCTGCTTCCAAAAGGAAAGAAAAGAGCAAAAGAGGAAAGCAAAGAATACTGCTGTCTAAGGTTGAAAGAATAGGGACTGGAGGGGGATTGGGGTGTCTGGACTGTGTTTACTTACTAAAATGTTATATTTGATGCTATATGTTCATCTGGGGCTGAAGAAGGGAGGATCTAAGCATATTCAAACATATATTCTTTGTAAGGACTCAATGAGGTTGTTTCTATTAATTACCCCACTTTACTGTGAAGAAGCTCAGATGCACACTGGCTACATCACAAAAATTGTTAATACTCAAGAAAGATTTGAACTAAGGCAGTCTGGCTACATTGCATATTTAACCATCATGCTTTTTTGTTTGTTTGTTTGTTTGTTTGTTTTTTTCTTTTTCTTTTACTTTTTTTTTTTGAGAAAGAGTTTCACAATTTCACTCTCGGTAGAGTGCTGTAGCGTCACAGCTCACAGTAACCTCAAACTCTTGGTCTTAAGCAAGTCTCTTGCCTTAGCCCCCCAAGTAGCTGGGACTACAGGAGCCTGCCACAATGCCCAGCTGTTTTTTTGTTGTAGTTGTCATTGTTGTTTAGCAGGCCTGGGCTGGGTTCCAACTCGCCAGCCCTGGTTTATGTGGCTGGCACCCTAACCACCGAGCTATGGGTTACTGAGCTATGCTGGCTTTTTCAGTGTACTAGAAATAGCCAAATAGAAAAGGTAATTATAAAAATAATCCCAATCATAACAAGGAGAATCAATAAATACTAATAAATAAGCCAAAAAGACAAGAACATTACTCATCAAAAATACATAGAAATAGCCAAAAAAATGTCCAGAATAAAATCATGGATAGTATGACATTGTTGATAATAAAAGGGTATAAAACTCTATTAATTAAAAAAAACAAGGAAACAGTACATAATTGTATAGGCATGAACAAACAGATTAATGGAACAAGAGAAACTTCACAAACATAATTAGATATGTAATACAGTTTTTATAAAAGTAACATTTGATATCAAAGGAAAAATACATAATTGATAATGTTAGGATATTTAGGTCTTTATTTGAAAAGATAAACATTCAAACTTCTTTCTCATACTTGATGTTGGACAATTTCAATTGGACTAACTAGCTAAGAATGATAAATATAAACAAATCAGAAGATAATATAGAAGAACGTTTTTAAAAATTGGTGTAGCGAAGGCTTACCTAAATAAGGCATGAAATCTGTAAGACAGAAAGCTAAAGGCTAACCTATGTAATTATTTAATTGTACAAATATGAATGCATTTTAAATTGCATGTGAACTTTATAGACACCCTGTATATTTGAAAAAGTCTGTACAGTAAAAATACACTAACCAAGTAGACAGAAAGAAAGGAAAGGAAAAAAGAAACATTCTGTGAGGAAGCACAGTTCAAAGTATATAATAGTCATATGTAATCATCAAAAATATATCTGAAATATATAGAAAATTTCAAAATTAATTAAATAAAATAAGAAAATTATAAACAAGAAATTTACATAAGGAAAAACAGAAATGGCCAATGATGTATAAAAGAGATGTGCTTACCTTATCTATTGATAGGAAATATCAATTAATATCAATTATTTTATACCTATCTGTACTAATTTTCTATTCCTGCTATAAAAAAAATTAACAAAATTTAGTGGCTTAAAATCACATAAATTTATTACTTATACTTCTGGAGGCTAGAAGTTCAACATAGCTCCTATTGGACTGAAATCAGAATGCCAAAGGCCTGTGTTCTTTTCTGGGAGTTTTAGGAGAGAATCTGCTCTTCTTGGCTTTTTCAGCTTCTGGAGCAGCGGTTCTCAACCTGTGGGTCGTGACCCCTTCTGCAGCATTAGGAAGGTTGAGAACTACTGTTCTAGAGACTCCCTGTTATGCTCCTTTCACTCAACTTATTTTAGCTTGCCTCCATCTGGGGTTTCAGTAGATGGGGTGTTTTGAGATAAGTGAGATACAACACATCTCAGATTATTATTATTAAACTACAACTGCATATAAGATTATGTCAAAATATAAGAACATTTACCCAAATGCTGATCATTTTAGACTTTTAGTTTATTTCACATTATATTGTCTCAATAGGTTTTCTATTTTTTGTGGCTGTTTTCTCTAAGAACTTGCCTATAAGCTTTTCAATAAGAACATATCTCGTCATTGTTTTGTTGTATTCCATCTCAAAGTCTGCTATTCATCACACCAATTCCACTTTTAAAATATGTTAAGACTCAGTATAATTTGATAGAGACAACTGCATAATGTTAGAGCTGGCAGAGTTTTTGGATCTTAATAGTCTCATTAGAAAGCTACTAGCACTTGATGTGGGGCGAATCTTTGTTGTTCAGGAATTTTCCACATTTAACACATTCTTGAATTGCCTTTATTAGAATAGAAAAATGCCCAAAGATATTTACAAGTTTAATTTTTCAAATTAATACTGAGATTGAGGAAGGTAAAGATGCTTGCCAAAATCAAATGTATAATAAGTGCAGAGAAAATTTTAAAAATATATATTCTTGAATCCTTTTCCTATAACCATAATTATTTTATTTCATGGACTTATATTTTAAAAACTACTTTCACATATTCAAATAAGTTTTCTATTTTCCCATAAAAATGAATGAGCATTTCAATATTCCATTACCTTTGTAATTTCTTTTTCTTTTCTTTTCTTGTTTTTTATTTGTAGTTTTTAGCCAGGACTGGGTTTGAACCCGCCACCTCCAGGATATGGGGCCGGTGCCCTACTCCTTTGAGCCACAGGCACCACCCACTTTGTAATTTCTTTATTCTAAGTGCAGTTGACCATTGGATCACACAATATGTAATAATTTAAAAAATCTGTCTTAGTGAAGAAAATTGTTTCACCATTCCCTAACAATAATGTTTTTATTGAGAAGTAGAGAGATACACTTGTAAATCTGCTTATTTATGATATAAAAGTAAGAATTCAAGATAAATTAGGAGTGAATTACTTCTAAATTTGATGAAAATTAGACATGAAAACTTATCCTTTATCAATAAAAGTTATTATCTAAAGGAAGAAATAAGGTTGTTCTGCAAGGGCATAAAAGTATATATAAATACATCCCTACACACACACACATATACACACACACACACACACATATACACTAAAATTTTGGCTAGTAAAATATGTATCTTGCCAGCATAATGGTACGGTTTTAGATTCTTTCAAGATTTGGGTGGATGAGATGATAGCCCATATGACATAAGTTAAAATATCTTAAAATTTAAAATATTTACATAATATAAAAATCTCGAAAGATATTGACAGTCATTCCAATCATTGATTTACTCAATGGGCATCTGAATGCCTACAATATATGAAAAACTGAAGTGTTTCTGGGGGAAAAATTTGTGGATGTGTCCAAGATGAAAAAGAAAAAGAACTTGGTGGAAGTGGAAAGTACACAGATTAGTGATGCAAAACAAAGCACAAGATTCCCAAAGCTCTAGGGTTAAGCTTAGAGAAATCTGACTGCATCAGCTTATGAAAGAAACACCCCTCCTTTAGTGACATCAGAATGTATTTCAGCATTGTCTACTTCAGTTGAAGGTGTAAGTAAGAAAGGAAAAAGAACTACATGGTCTGTGTAACCTGAGCTGCTTATGGTGAAGAGAAAATACAATGTTCCGCTTGGTGCCTGTGGCTCAAGCGGCTAAGGTACCAGCCACATACACCTGAGCTGGTATGTTCGAATCCAGCCCAGGCCCGCCAAACAATGACAGCTGCAACCAAAAATTATAACAAAGATATTTGTACCAGAATGTTTATTGCAGTCCAATTCATAATTGCTAAGTCATGGAAAAAGCCCAAGTGCCCATGGATCCATGAATTAATAAATTGTGGTATATGTACACCATGGAATATTATACAGCCTTAAAAAAGATGGAGATAAAACTCTTTCATGTTTACATGGATGGATCTGGAACATATTCTTCTTAGTAAAGTATCTCAAGAATGGAAGAAAAAGTATCCAATGTATGGCGGTGCCTGTGGCTCAGCTGGTAGGACGTTAGCCCTATATGCCGAAGGTGGTGGCTTCAAACCCAGCCCAGGCCAAACTGCAACAAAAAAATATCCAGGTGTTGTGGTGGGCGCCTCTCAGCTACTCTGGAGGCCCAGGAGTGCCCAGGAGTCTGAGGTTGCTGTGAGCTGTGTGATGCCACCTGCACTCTACCGAGGGCAATAAAGTGAGATTCTGTCTCTAAAAAAAAAAAAAAAAAGTATCCAATGTACTCAGCCCTATAATGAAACTAATTTATGGCTTTCACATGAAAGCTATAACCAAGAATATGTGGAAGGGGGACAGGTAGGGGAGGGAGGGAGAAGGATGGACGGAGGGAGGGTGATTGGTGGGATTATACCTGTGGTGCATCTTACATGGGTACATTGAAATTTAGTAAATGTAGAATATAAGTGTCTTAATGCAATAACTAAGAAAATGCTAGGAAGGCTATGTTAACCAGTGTGATGAAAATGTGTCAAACTGTTTATAAAACCAGTGTATGGTGCCCCATGATAGCATTAACGTACACAGCTATGATTTAATTAATAATAAAAAAAAAAAATAGCTGGGTGTTGTGGCGAGCACCTGTAAGTCCCAGCTACTTGGGAGGTGGAGGCAGAAGACTCGCTTGAGCCCAGGAGATGGAGTTTGCTGTGAGCTGTGATGCTACAGCACTCTACCCAGGGTGACAGCTTGAGGCTCTGTCTCAAAAAAAGAAAATACAATGTTTAACTGGAGTTGGTCCAAGGAGATTTCTGAGTAGCTGTAAAATATTGATGTATATTTTATGCTGATGAGAACGTTCAAAAAGAAATCAGCTTTGTTTAGCAGGAACTACAAAGACTCATGTACCAAATAGTAAACAGAAGCCATCAAATGCAAAGGAATCCCCAGAAATTTTAGCAAGACTGAACAAGAAGCAAAGCCACTCAATGGAGATTATTTTGACAAGCCAGAAATGAAGCAAAGGGGCTACATTTTCTAGTAGATAAAACAGTTACATAGACCAAGTAGTTGTCAGTGTCTACATGCAGTGTAACCACTTAATGTTTGATATCAGTGTAATACTTTGTTTCCTACTAATTAATCTTCTTAATATAATTTATTCTGAGAGTGCTTGTCTAGCATTTCAGCTGTTGTTAGAAAGCACAGAGAAAGAGGAAATATACCTCCTGGCAGAAGTCCATGAGACTAATTATCCAAGGAAATTCATGCCACAAATTCAACTAATTGAAGTATTATCTGCATAGGGAAAACAAAACTCTTAATTTGCTTTTGTTCAATTTTCATTCAAAAGCTACTATATCACAAGGTTATGTTCGAGATGCTTTTATTTAAGATTAAATGAAGAATGCACACAAAAAGATAAGCAGAAAAAAGCAGATTCCTGTAAAACTCTGGGCCATAAAAGTGCTTAAGGGTCAACTAAATCTTCCCAAACTCAAATGGTAGACTGTCTTCGTTTTGATGGAATGTGTAGGTAAGTTCTGTACTGATGCCACTGAGAAAATAGTCTGTCAGCTACCTGTTCTGCTCTTGTAATTACACAAGGCCCCTTCCTCTCACTTCCTGAGGGCCCTTCCACAGGAGAACATTCTGTAGCTATTATGAAGACATAATAGATTTTTACTGAACCATTTTTTCAGGCACTCCAAAATACAGAATCTTAATCATTAGAAGAAATTTTGAAATATATTAGTATCCCCTTTTTGTAAGCAAATAAGCTATAATGGGGAGATACAATTTCCTAAAAGTCACAGAGCTTTTAAGGGCTGGATGATAGCCTTGAATTCAGGTTTTCTAACTCAGTCAGAAACAGATACTTTGTTATAGGAGACATTGGTCATGAATACACACCCTGCCATATCTCAAAACTTCCTTTCTTCAGGAGCAGATTACATTATAGAGTCAGCCTTCAACCTTTTTGACACCAAAGACAAGTTTCATGGAAGACATTTTTCCACAAACTGGGGTGAGTGATAGTTTTGAGATGATTCAAGGGCATTACATCTCCAGCTCAGATCATCAGGCATTATATCAGTGGTTCTCAACCTTCGTAATGCTGTGACCCTTTAACACAGTTCCTCATGTTATGGTGACTCCCAACCATAAAATTATTTTTTTATAATCTTTTTTCATAATTTTATGGTTGGGGGGGTCACCACAACATGAGGAACTATATTAAAGGGTCACAACATTAGGAAGGTTAAGAACCACTGCTTTATATTCTCATATGGAATGCACAACCTAGGTCCCTCACATGCATGGTTTACAGTAGGGTTTGTGCTTCTATAAGAATTAATGCTGCCACTTATCTGACAGGAGATAGAGCTGAGACATTGATGCAAGCAATAAGGAACAGCTGTAAAAAAAAAGACAAAGCTTTAATAACCTGTCATTCACCTCCTGCTGTGTGGCCCAGTTCCTAAAAGGCCACAGACCAGTATGTGATGTAGCCTGGAGCTTGTGAACCACAGCACTACAGCATCAGAAGGATGATTAGAATAGATGGTGTAAGTAAAAATATATGCAAAGTATTTTAAATACAAATAATAAATATTGGCCAAGCACAGTGGCTCACACCTGTAATCCTAAGACTCTGGGAGGCCGAAGCAGTTGGATTGCTTGAGCTTTAGGAGTTCAAGAGCAGCCTAGGCAAAAGCGAAACCCCGTCTCTACTTAAAATAGAAACCTGATGCAAGAAGATCATGTGAGCCAAAAAGTTGGAGGTCGCTGGGAGCTATGACGCCATGGCACCCCCCCAGGGTGACAGCTTGAGACTCTGTCTCAAAAACAAAATAAAAATAAAAATAAATAATAAAAAATAAAAAGTAGTAAATATTCAATAAATTCAAACTTTTATAATTACATGAAAGTAGCTTATCTTCTGTTTCTCTCTCTGATTAGTAAGTTCAACTTTATGCTAAGTACTGTTTGAGTGGATTGACACATCTTCAAAGAGCACAGCCCTCCTAAGAAAGTATTCATGAAATAAAAAATCATTAGAAATGTATATGCTACAGTGCAGGGAAGTATATGCTAAGTTTTCTGGAGGGTAAATAAATATTAAAACTCAAGTCCTATCTGAGACAGAGGGTTGACTAAATATGGCTTTGTAAAGAAATCTTGACATTCACTAAAATTGAGAGAATTTTTCATGCTAGTACATTACTATTACTACCTTCCTGACTTTTGATGGGTATTATTTCCGATGGAACGTTTGCTGTCATTTTTACCTTTTTTCCACTATGCATAATATATTCTTCTCTCTCTGGCTATGTTTAAAGTGTTTGTGTGTGTGTGTGTGTGTGTGTGTGTGTGTGTGTGTATGTGTGTATTTTTTTATTTGTTTGTTTGTTTTAAGTAATTTGATTATGATGTGACTTGGTATAGTTTTTGAGTTTGTCAAGTTTCTTGAATCTATAGGTTTACAGTTTTTATTAAAATTTTTAACTTATGTCTTCTTGTTTCCTAAATATATTTTTTCCTGTTCTTATCATACCCTCCTTTGGAAACTCCAGGTACCCATATATTAGGACCCCTGATGCTTTGTGATTACTCACTAATACTTTGGGTTGTTCAGTTTTTACCATTATTATTTCATCAAGTTCAATTTTTTTATGAAAATTCTAATTTGTTGTTAATGACATATAACTTTTAAAAATTGAAGTAGTTTTACTCTCTAGAAATCAATTTGGGTCTTTATCTTTTCTCTGACTTTTTTATTAAACATACTCAATCTTTTCTTTCTCAAAAATGTGGAATACAGTTTATAAATATCTGTTTTAAAATCTTTCTCTACTAATTATAGTGTTTATATTATTTCCCAATTTATTTCTATTGATTGATTTTTTTACATCTGAATATGCCTAATAATTTTGGATTATATAGTAGACATTACAACTTTTACTTTTTGAGTTTCATTGGTATTTTTGTTACTATATTCTATTTTTCTCTTTTTTTAATTTTTATTTTTAACTATTATGTGGATATAGTAGTTGTATATATTTATGGGGTATGTGTGATGTATTTATACAGGCATACAGTGTATAATAATCACATTAGGGTAATCAGGGTATTGATCACATCAAGATTTATCTTTTTGTGTGTTAAGAATATTTCAATTTCACACTTTTAGTGATTTTAAACTATTAAGTATATTATAATAAACTATAGGGATATCATTATGTCACAAAATACTAGATCTTATCCATTCTATCTAATGCATTTTGTACCCATTTTATGCATTCCCACTTCATCTCCAACTTCTCACTACCTTTCTGTGAATCTGGCAACCATCCTTACACTCTTTACCTTCAGAAGGTCAATTTTTTGAACTCCCACATTTAAGTGAGAACATGCAATATTTGTCTTTCTGTGCCTGTCTTTTTTCACTTAATATAATGTCCTTCACTTCCATCTATATTGTACAAATGATAGAGTTTCATTCTTCTTTATTTTCATTCTTTTTTTTGTTGTTGTTGCTGTTTTTTTTTTGTAGTTTTGACCCAGGTTGGGTTTGAACCTGCCACCTTTGGCATATGGGGCCAGCATCCTACTCCTTTGAGCCACAGGTGCCGCCCTTTTATTTTCATTCTTTTGTATGAATAATCTTCATTCTATATATGTATGACAGTTTTCTATTCTTTCATCCATTATGAACACATTTCTTTCACATCTTCTGTATTGTGAATAGTGCTGCAATAAACATGGGAGCCTAGATATTTCTTTTTTGATACTACTTTTCTTTCTTTTGAATACATACCCAGCAGTGGGATCACTGACTCATATGCCAGTTCTATTTTTGTAGTTATTGAGGAATCTCCATACTATTCTCCATAGTGTCCTTACTAATTTACATTCCTACCAACAGAATATGTCATCACTTTTATTTTTTTCACATTCTTGACAGCATTTGTTAGTCTCTATTTTTTGAATAAAAGCTATTTTAACAGGGGTTGGATGATATCTCATTGTACTTCAGTTTTGATTTGCCTTTCTCTGATGATTAATGATGTTGAGCATTTTCCACAAATGTATGTGTTGGCTATTTGTATGTCTTCTTTTGAGAAATGTCTGTTTAGATATTTTTCAGTTTTTAAAATAGATTGTCTTTTTTTTTTTTTCTATTGGGTTGTTTCAGCTTCTTATGTATTCTGTTATTAACCCCTCATCAGGTGGTTAGTTTGCAAATATTTCTCCTATTCTGTGGGTTGTCTCTTCACTTGGTTGATTGTCTCCCTTGCTATGCAGAAGCTTTTTAGCTTGATGCAATCCCATTTGTCCATTTTTGTTTTAGACATCTGTACTTTTGAGGATTTACTCAAGATACATTTTCCCAGATCAATGTCTTGAAGTGTTTCTTCAATGTTTTCTTTTAGTAGTTCCATACTATAAATATTCCTACCCTCTAGGATGTGATTAAGTTACTTAGGGATTTTTAAAATCTTTTTTAAGTGCTTGCTTTTATGCTTTGTAAGGCTGTTTTGGAACAGTATTTTATCTAGAGCTAATATCTCCCTACACAAAATTCTGAGTACTCTCCCCAATACCCCATGAATTATGATGTTTGTCTACTCTGGCTTATGGAAATAAAAAATTTTACTATATATTAGTCTTATAAAAATGCAAGTGATTGTTCTTACTTCTTCTTTCAGGTGCCTCACTCTCCCTGGGCCTGAAATAAGATCCTCTGTAGATCCCAAATCCCTCTTCTGCCTGGTTCTCTGCCATGTGAACTCAGTTTACATCAGCCCTTCTAGGATTCTCTGTCTTCCCAATACAATATCTAAGTAGAATATAACAGGCAAACTATAATATTCCATTTCGATGCCCCCTGTATGCGCTGTATCACAGAAAGCCTCTCTATGTTGTAAGCTGGTACAACCATGGGCTCACCTCATTTGTTTCATTTTTCTCAGAAATCTCTACCTTGTATTATAGGATGGACAATGTCTATAAAGCATTGTTTTATACATTTGTCTTCATTGTTAGTTTTATCATTTGAGAGCATAAATCTAGTTCCTAATTAATTCATTATAACTAGAAGTAGAAACTCCTTCTACAGTATTTACAGAATATACAGTAAAACTTCTGTGAGTTGACCACCAAAGGGACTATAACAAACTGGTCAACTCACAAAGGTGGTCAACACAAGGCACTTTCACTGGGTACATGTGGTACATGCACAGTCTGTGACAATTAGGTCAACTTAAGAAGGTCGTCAATGCTGGGAGGTGGCCAACTATGGAGGCTCTATTGTATTAATTTTAATTTGCCTTTTAGACATCGAAGTGAAGATACCAAATAAATATTCGAATATTTGGCTGTGTAGTCTAAAGGAGTTGTTTACTATATTCAAGAATTAGTAAAAATAGGGAAGAGAGGTATAAGAACTGAATCTTGGGCCACTCCACAGTTTAGAGGCCAGTGAGATAACATGGAATTTATCAGACAAAAAGTAAGAAGGAGCCATAAAGTAACAGGGAGACTAGGCACAAAAAAGTGTCCTTTGAGTCAAATGGAGAAAGTTGCTTAAAGAGAAGAAAAATGTCACATGGTCATGTATTTCAAGTATGAAAATGACCAAAAATTATTATAAATTATTACTGGTTTTAGCAACATGGAGATAGTTGTTTATGTTGTTTAGGTCTGTTTCTGTAGTGTAATGGTATCAGGAGGAAAGCCTGGTTGGAGTGAATTAAAGAGACAAAGAAGAGAGAACCAGTATATACAACTCCTTCAAGAGATTTGATGTAAAGAGAGGGGGAAACCAGGAGAAATAGCCAAAAAGGGAAGGTGAGGTAAAGTCTATTTTTTAGATGGTAGAAATAATATATTTGCATGGTGATGGAAATTATTCACCAAAGAGGGAAAATATATTGCTGTTAGATGGGAGAGGAAAGAATTATTGAGGCAATGTCTGAGTAGGTCTGAGCAGATGGAATCTAACACGCATAAAGAGGTGGTCTTAACTAGAGGCAAGGATATTCCATCTATAATGCCAAGATAACATGCTATATACTGCAGTAAATGGGATAAATAAATGAGATGGGATTTTCTGGAAATTTCTTTGATTACTTAAGTTTTCTTAGTTAAGAAAAGAATTACCAGGTTTGATTGGCAATATTGGAAGAGATGTTGCAGGGTTCAAAGATAAACTACTGTCAAGTATCTATCTAGGGGAATAGGAAAGAGAAGGATTAGGGAATTACAGTTCAATTACTAGGCACAGTTAATTTCCCACTGGAGTTTAGTGATAATGAATTTGGAGTAAGACCATCACACAGCTGTCTATATTTCTCCTTTTCTATTTAGCTATGCAGGTAGATACTCATTACATTTGGGGAATAGGATTCATGGTTTTGTCAAGCTAGTACAGTGAAACAAGAAAGTGCCAATGGAGTTGAAGAAATAGTAAAATAATGTTTATAAAGATTGACCAGGGAGTTTAAAATAGATAGGAGGTATGGAAGCACATGAGAAAAAGAAGATATAGTGAAAATTATTGCAAAGTTATAAACACAAAAGAGTACAGGCAATTTTCTATACATATTTTCTTTATGCATATTAAATTTCACTTTGTAAAAGGATAAATGGATAAAATAAGTGGCAGAGTGAAAAGATTGGTTTACTTGGTTTACAGAATGAAAAGAGATGGTTTACAAACAGAATAGAGAACCAAGAGATGAATCCAGCTACATACCGTTATTTGATCTTTGACAAGCCAATTAAAAACATGCAGTGGGGAAAAGATTCCCTATTTAACAAATGGTGCTGGGTGAATTGGCTGGCAACCTACAGAAGACTGAAATTGGACCCGTACCTTTCACCATTAACTAAGATAGACTCTCATTGGATTAAAGATTTAAATTTAAGACATGAAACTACAAAAATACTAGAGGAGAGTGCAGGGAAAACCCTTGAAGAAATAGGTTTAGGCGAGTATTCTATGAGGAAAACCCCCCAGGCAATTGAAGCAGCTTCAAAAATACATTACTGGGACTTGATCAAACTAAAAAGCTTCTGCACAGCCAAGAACACAGTAAGTAAAGCAAGCAGACAGCCCTCAGAATGGGAGAAGATATTTGCAG